>CM032058.1:15096961-15122280 GCA_018831715.1 Matsumurasca onukii
GTTATTGGTGATCTCGTCGAGTGCCCAAGACACAGATTGTGCTGAGATGTTGAGTACCCGCAGTCTGAGGCCGATCTCAGCTTGTTCAGCTCTTGACAGCGTTCCACGGCTGGTCGGCGAACACCGGCACCTGATCAGAGGGACGGCAAAGTGCACCGCCTCCAGGAGGCTCAGCAGACCTGTGTGTGATGAACGCCACCACCTTGGGATGAGCTGAGACAACGGTTCACCAACATGTTACTTAAGGATGTACCAACATAACTTTGAAATACAGCACACTCCGAAACTTACCACACATTCCAACATCAAAGTCAGACATGTATTTTTGACATTAACACTCTTTCTCTCACTCATTCGAATTGTACCAATCTAGTCTCATGTAGTCAATCAGTGCATTCTGCACCTTCCTAGTCATGTGCCATAAACTCATCTGTATTGACAACTGGACTGGGACTCGTGGCGTGGTCCTGTAATCCAGCTTCATGGAAGCCAGGTTTTGAGGATTATATAGGTCTAAAGCGGCTCGATAGTCTCATGATACCCGCATCAACCCCACCATCGTTTAGACATATCAGACCATCGCCTGCGTGGTTCGGAAGTCACGTTGCCGTTGGTCCTTGTATTTCCATTGGTCATTGGGTTATTATTCATTAATGACCCATTCTAAGGAAGAGTCGACCTTAGTTTGTAATAAGACTACACCTCATAACTCATTACTACCACTCATCACACTCATCCTTCACCACATATTTGCCTTTAAAATACCCTCATGAGAGTGGTCGGCATCCCAAATAGTGATTGTAAAATGCTTCTGCAGCCAAAACTTGTTTAGGGCAAGTATTTTAGATCGAATTTGGCAACCTGTTGATGACTTGAAATCCTCCGAAAAGGTATAAACGTTTTTGAACTGCGTTTGTGTTCTGTGTCTTCTGCTTGTTTTTTAAGAGCAATGGCACTTTTTTATTGATACCGCACTTTCATTTTTTAAAAATAGAGATTTTCTAAAATGTGGCAAGGTTTTTTAATTTTAAATTTTAATAATATCTCCTTTACTATCTACTATTAAATATCTAATTTCAGTTGCAGGACCTTGTTTCTACAGTTACCTTGGTTGAGGGCCTGTAGATCCTACGGTGTAGATTGTGTCTAGACACGTGTTTCTGCAGCGCTTGTGCTGCATCATCGGTAACAATAATTGTCACTATTTACATTGATACTAAACTAAACACTATTAAAACTAAGAACTTAATTAGAACTATTTACATGGTCCACGGCACTTGTTCACTGTGGTTTACGGGCGACGCGTCGGGGGGCCTGTT
The DNA here is from genome assembly GCA_018831715.1 of Matsumurasca onukii. NCBI lineage: Eukaryota > Metazoa > Arthropoda > Insecta > Hemiptera > Cicadellidae > Matsumurasca > Matsumurasca onukii. The sequence goes on from CM032058.1 coordinate 15,098,281, forward strand.
TCGAAGAACATTTTGGAGCGAGAGGTGTGAGACTGTTGATGGAATGAGGTCAGTGGCGCGGTGTGGCTGAGGGCTGGCGTTTATTCCCCTGGGAAACCCCAAGGACAGGTTGGTCGGTCTCGACTGCGGGTGTTGACTGAGTTTGAATGGTACTGGCAAATTTGAACAAACTGAATTTTTAATCTCTTTTTGTTTAATAGAGAATCCCATGAGTGTCGATGTTTAAATATTTCATAATTTTCATGTGCTAGAGCTAGGTTTTTATTGCTGATTGATTTTAGTACTTGGAGAGATGCTGGAAATTCTATTTTATGGGTTGGGTTATTTTTCAAATGCGTAGCGACTATAGATGATTATTTTTTTGGTAGTGTGCTGTATTATGTTCCTTGAATCTAGTTTTGAAATCTCTGTTAGTATATCCAATATATTGTTTGTTGCATCTAGGATTTTGATTTGAGCATGTAATTTGTGTAGACCCCTCTTGGGGTTTCCTGGTATGGTTTTAAACCTAGCCCCAGCACATGAAAATTATGAAATATTTAAATACATCGACACTCATGCGGGGATTCTCTATTAAACAAAAAGAAGACGCAAAATTCAGTTTATTCAAATTTGCCAGTACCCAAACTCAGTCAACACCTGCAGTCGAGACCGACCAACCTGTCCTTGGGGTTTCCTAGGGAACACAAACGCCAGCCCTCCAGCCACACCGCCCGCCCTGACCTCATTCCATCAACAGTCACCACACCCTCCGCTCCGCAAATATGTTCTTCCGAAACAGGCCCCCTGACGCGTCGTCCGTAAACCGCGAGTGAACAAGTGCCGGACCATGTAAATAGTTCTACTAAGTTCTTAGTTTTAATAGTGTTTAGTTTTAGTATCAATGCTAGTGACTTAGTGTTCCACCGATGATGCAGCACTGCGCTGCGAAACACGTGTCTAGACTACAATCTACACTGTAGGATCTACAGGCCTCAACCAAGGTAACTGTAATATCTACTATTGTTTTCAGGACTCCTCTCATTGCAATTTCGTAATGATTCAGACTGATTTTTTGAGAGTGAAAAATCTGTTGAAATTTGATTTTGTGAATCCACCCCACAAAGCCAATCCATAGAAAAAAATCCTCTAGTGATTTTGTGTTGTGTGCCACACAACAGTTGACAGCACCCAAGACCTTGACCAAAGGTCTCCTATCTACCAATTATTTTCCCTTATCACCACATTTTCAGCTCTTTCTAGTTTGACAGTTGTTCTTGTGATTCAGTGTTTATTCAATCCCCCCTCCCCCCCATCAGGAAAGTAATTGTCCACGGCGCATAATGAGGGCACATTTTTATATTATACGCTTTGTATGTAAAACAAGGTAAAGTTTTTCTTGTTTAACGAGGCAAAGCTAGGACTACAAAGTCTTCTCTACCACTCAACCTCGACCTTTACCTTGCGTCACCGTATAGTCACAATGTCACATTAAAATTGTGTGGGGTGGGGATCAAACCCGCAAAAAATGGTTATGTAAATGGGTACATGTTGTACTTTTCTCAATTTGGTTCCTAAGTTATACTTTCTGTTTGAGATCAAAGTTATACATATCAAATAAGTATATAGTTTTTATATTTACTCACCCAACACATCGTTTTGTTGAACCCACGGTGAAACTTTCACGTTTGACGGCAGTTTTTCACCAGATATATCAATCTTCCACAAAACTCTCTGTCGAATTTTTTGAATGCTGTTATAAACGCCTCTTTGATGTAGTTGGGCATTGTAGCTCCGGAAAATGTAGATCCAAGACTGAAATATATGGCACCTTCCTCAGCGTCATCCAGAAATTGCTTTATATCCTAGAATCATGTGTGTATGTTACATACAGTGCAGGGCCAACGCCAGGGTTGGACTTTAGGAGAAGAGTTTATGAATTCAAGGGTATAGCTAGGATTTTATTTTGGGGGTCGTCAATCCTGATAATTTGTGCGTTTATAGTAAGGGGCCATGGGCTTTCCTCTGACAGAAATTAAAACTTAGCTTTTGTAAATTTAAAAGCTAGTTGACATAAAAAATTTTCTACCTGAAACGGGCAATTTCTTTTGAAATTTAGTGGGTTTTTAAACATGTAAAGAGTGCATTCTCTTTTAATAAGTTTTAACAAGAAACTTTCATGTTTAAAATGTTATTATTCATTAAAGATGTCAACATAAACAAGTTTGTCGTTTTAGGTATGTTTAAAGTTTTCTTTTTGCCAAAAGTCTGGATTATTTTAGACTGCATCAGAATTATCATAATCGGCTCTAGCAGAAGTCTGTAATGTATTACAGCATTGTTGTTTAAAAGAAACTCTAGTGGTAACTAAAGTTGTCTTATCATAGTTTTTATTATTAAAACTGCTATAAACCTTTTGGCTTTAAAACTCAATTTAAAAAAATACTTACGGTTGCGAGTTTTTTTTTTTTTAACTTGGCTTGACTCAAACAAAAGAATTAGGTCTATTATAATTATGTACTGCTTACTGAACAACCTTATATATTGTATAACAAGTGTCCAAAAACACAGCCCCAAAAAAATTGAAAACATGAATTACATAGTTATTAAGTGTTTACAGTTTTAAATGATATGCTACAACACATATTTTGAAAAGTTGTAAAAGTTAGGATATCTGAACAAAAAGGGCAGTTTTTAAGTATTCAAAATGTATATTGTTGCATATCATTTTAAAGCTTTGATCACCCAAAAATAAATTGCACGAATTTTAATGGTATCATTGAATTTGTCTTTTAATATTCTTTCAAATGGGAGTTGACTCTTTCAGAAAAGGTAAATTAAAAATGTCTGACCCAACCCTAATTTGAGATGGAGGGCAAACCCTCAAAATATGCCAAAAGGTACTTCAGTTGACCCTTAATACATTTTCTAAAGCATGTTCAAAAATTTGTATTGATTCAGTAGTCAAGGTTCGGTTGTACTCTTTGGATACCCGGTACCGTATATTATTCCCGGTAATATTTCCGGGTGCAGTGATAACATTTCACGCTGGCCACTCCCCATATTTCAGTTTTCACAATAATATTCAATCTAGTAGCCCTATCTGCTCCTCCTCTCATAACAATACGTAGTACTTAGTCAAAGTCAAAGTCTTTATTGAGCCAGATTAACAATATACATGCATTGGCAAAGTCATACTTAGTAGTCTCAGTGATCATCTGATGATACCCGCATCAACTCCCACCATCGTTTAGACATATGAGACCACCACCTGCGAGGTTCTAAGTCACGTTAAGCCGTTGGTTAAGTCTATTGGTCGTTGGGCTATTAATTAATGACCCAATCTGGGTAACAGTCGGCCTTAGTTTGTAACAAGACTACACCTCATCATCCATCAAAAACACTCACCCTTCATTCCATATTCACCTTAAAATACTCTCTAGGAGTGGTCGGTGTCTCGAGTGAAAGTATTGTGAAACTCAGTAGCACAGTACAGTATTATCCTTAACCCTTACCTTGGACAAAGACATGGGGTTATTGTCCGGTTCTAAATGGAAGCCTCCGACAGGGATCATGTTCGGCACCCAAGGTCTGGATGTAGCTCACTTCAGGCTGAGTGTTCAACAGCATTACCGATATATTCGCCAACAAACTCATCAAACTCGCATCGGAGACCTCCCACAGCCCGAGAAATGCTCAACCATCACAGCCTCTTGCTTGGGTAGGTGGTGAAAGTAGCTGTAATGGTGTTCGGATAGGGTTGCCACAACATTTTTCAGCTTTTGGTAAAAGACAATCAACGCCTGAAAGCCAGTTGGTAGGTGCTGATGTACGACAAAGGGTTGGGATTGCCTAGATAGAGTCGGCAGTGAGTAGGTTCCGGCGAGGATAACGTAATCGACAGGAGCTTGAACTTGTATGCAAGCCGATGAATGCTTCTTGGCCAAGAATGTTTCCAGGATGATGACGCCGTAGTGGTCGTTGGAATTTAGGGTTTCTTCACTTATGCTGAGATAAAATTTCATCCGTGAAATCACTTGTTAGTAGTTAAAGTCTGAACTGATCACTTTGATGTTTTGAGTATTCTAAAACACAAATCATATTGGTATTATTTTTGATGGTGGGTTGAGGTAGGGATGTCTTGTTTTATGGGTGAAGCTCTAGGACTGTTAAGTCTTCTCTACCACTTAACCTCAACTTTACCTGCTGTAACAATTGTACGACATAACAGAAAGTTAGTTGTTACACCAAGATTTGACCACAATCTCCGAGCAATGTACAAGTACAATTGCCTGAGCGCTCTCGGCCACCACCCCAACCAAGATTTGAGAAATCAACCAATGTTTTCAAATTGCGTTAACATGTTCAACTGTTGAAAAAATTCAGTGTAGTCAACATAAGTTGCATTTCACAAAACAACAGGAACACATGAAATATTTCCAAATGTCTAATTTCTTGGAATCTATGGTAGAATGCTAATACTTTTAAGTCTATTCTTATCTCAAATTGTACGAATATATCAACCTGTTGATGCCAAAACTGTAGTCAAGCCAACGCTTTGAGAAATTTGTCAGTCTTAGTCATCTTTGAGTACAGCTATCAGAATTATATACACTATCTTTATTTACGGTATCTTTGTCCGATTTGTAATGGTGTCAATACATAATTTGTTACAAAGAAAGATTTCTCCTTCTCCCTGTAAAAAGTACTCTTACATGCTTTTTTTTAATTATAGTTTGTTGACCATTACAATTATTCAAGGTTGGTTTGAATCAAAAATTTACATTAAAAAAACTTGTCTCTGATTTGAGAACTTATCTAATTATATAAAAATGCCAGAGATTAATTATTTTTTAGTTATTTTTAAATAATTTTGATCATTGAACATTTTGAACACGATTCGGTAGTTTATTATATACAAAAAATACTCCCGCCAGTGAGGGTAATTTCTGTAATATTTCAATTCAATGATAGCCGATTCTATAGTTACACTGTGCTTAAGAGGGTTTTCTATTTACATAACTAAATGACGTGGTTTTGCCAATTTTGTATTTTTAAATTTCAAATACAGTACTACTGATTGGGTAGCAAAAATATGGGTGGTGTTTCTATGTTGAGATTGTCATATTTATTGTTGTGCTGACTTTAACTAGTTATTACTTATTCTGTATTTTAACATTTAACATTTATTGTCATAAATAAAGTAAATTTTGAAGGGAGATTACATAGTATAAAACAGATAAAAGCCAATATAATGTGACAATTTGTTCACAAGCGCCAACAATTGAACATATTTGTAAATATTACTTATTGTTAATAATTTGCATGTAACTTGCTTGCCTGATGATGACAGCTTAGCTGTTGTGAATAAATTGTCACATTATATTGGCCTTTTGTTCGTTTTAAAAAGTACTTGTATAAATACATTGTGTTGACATGTTGATGAATATGAGTGATACATTATTTACAAAGTGAATGGGATGAATAACAAAAATGAGAGCAATTGTAACTTTAACCACTTACAAGAAGAAATGACCATATAAAATGAAAAGGTTTAGTTTATAACATTATTGAAAATCTATTAACTGGAATTGATAAATTCTGCAACAGAGTAAGGAGCCAAGTACAGCAAATATTGCTTTCATTTATTTTTGAACAATTTATGGTCATATAAAAGACTTTAACTTCCACTGGAAGAAGATTCAAAAACTTTGTGCCAGCTTGTATTGGCGATCTTTCATGAATTTGCAACCTATGACTGACTAATCTATATATTGTATTTGAGCGTGTACTATAATTGTGTATGTCCTTACCTTGCACTAAGTCACATTTAGATATATACAAATCATAATAGTTTCAAATATATAAATTGAAGGCAAGGTAAGTATTTTTAACTGTTTAAAAAGCTCTCTACATGATTCTCTAGGCATTACATTATAAGTAAACATCTCCCCTGCTAGTACCTAGAGAGTTTTCCAGCCGAGATGTGACACGGATGTGCTTGTAGTTGGTAGCATTGGTGCGGAGAGGAACACTGCTGTACACTGTGATATCATGATCTCTCTTCACCAGTTCTGTCAGCAGAGAGTTGAACATTATCTGGTGGCTCTTCATCGGGAAAGGAAGAAATGCAGTATTTTGATCCAAACTAGCTGAGACACCCGTGAGAAGCAATAGCTTAAAAAACAGTTTCTCATGGTTGCGGAAAGAGTGTTGGAATCAAAACCTAGAATTGAAGATGAGTTGTTAGAGGAAAAAAGAATTGCAATGACAAGAAATTTAAGATTGAAATGGTAAACAAGGGCAATGCAGGCGGGAAAAGGGATGATGAAGAGGCCTTCAGTACGTTGGCCACGTGTATCGCTTCATGAAATCGTTCAGTCAGGTCACAAATAAAGCATTATCTCTAGGCTCGTGAAAGAGATAAGCTAGTGATAAAGGTCGGAAGAAGGTACTATAATGATGGACAATACAAGTGTTATATGCGTATTAGAAGCTGATTTTTAAGAATTCATTTTTATTTTGAGAAACGTGAAAATACAGTATGTTACTTTTGCAGCTTTGGAATGCCCAATTAGGAATATAATGTCAAAAAAATGAGGCTTCAATTATTCTAGATTATTGTTTTGACATTACGTAAAAACCCTTGTAAAGAGGCTAAAATAGCATGTGTACAAAATTGATGCGTTCTAGTCTCTAGCTGCTTAAAACTGAAAAACATATAATTGTCTTACATCCATGGACTATATTGATTAAACAGACTGCAATTGTAATCTTTCAAGAACGCTTTCTTGTTGGAAGAAACCTTTGTGAATTTGAAACTGGAATATGAGATTTACTGGACAGGCAGGAGAAAGACTTTTCTTTTATATCACCACATATGTGTTGAAAACCATGGTAGTTTCAAGCCCTATAAAAACTAGTAAAGTTTAGAACAAATAAAAATTTCTTTAATAAAATAGATACTTAAACATCTATGAAACTAAAAAACATTGAAAGTTTGCATGATTACTGTATCGTAAACAAAGATTTGATGTAAAATTTATTTTTTTAGACCTAATAGAACCATGTTAAATGACAACATTATTAAGTATTTTTGTAACAACAATAATTTAAATCTAAAACACCAACTATAATGATTTAAGTCCGTACAACTATTTTAAAATCAAAATGTTTAATAAATTGTTCTACGCTAGCTTTTTCACATTATGTTTTGACCTTAGCTTATTTCACAACTCTCAAGCCAATCCCACCGAGTTTTATGGACAAGACTACCTATAATATTCCTTTATTAAGTCAAACAAAAATATCTTCTACCGAAGTGCTTTGAGATGTTGTCCCCATTTTCTTACTTCTATTTAAAACTTGTGTGTAGTATATTTTACACATAGAAAAATGTAGCTAATATATTATTGAAAGTAAAAGAAAGAAAAATGATATGACAGCTGTTAATTTACAAATTGTTCGCTTTTGGGTGGTTGGATTTGTATTGAGGCAGTGATGATTTTATTGCTACGCCCACCAATGTAACGCTGCTGACTTTACTACGTAGCCAATCTATGCTATGTGCAGTGTAAATTGGCTCATATAATAACAGGAAATTTTGAAAAGCATAGTATACAAATGAGAATGTACGCTATGTTGCAGTGTAAAAAGCCTTAATGTTAAGTTTTGTAAGGAAAATTTTAAAATTTGTTTTCTAATTACAACTTTTAATTTTTAGGTATAACCTCCGCTTAGCTCCAAATGAAGTTCATTCTTGAAACACATATGGTAAGTAGATTGATAAAACTTTAATCTCTTAAACTATAAGTAGGTTTATTATTATATTTATGTAAAAGTATTTTGATTTGTTGATTTTTTAAATTGTTTGAACTTTACATATTATAGATATCTTTATAATGTTTAAACTGTAATCATCCATTCTAATACTAACAGAAAAGATTTGTCCGTGCTTTATATTTTAAAAAGGGAGGTGAAAATGTTTAGCTTTTAGTTTACTTAATTTTCAAACATACTTAAAAAGTTTTAAAACACTTGATAACATAGTTTCAAGAAGTGAATACAAGTTTTCAAAGCTCCGACGATATCGTTAATTGTTTCAATATCATATAATTCTGAAGTACAGTATAATCCTAACTACACATAGGTAGTTAATTTCACATTCACTTATCAAATCAAATCATCTTTATTCAACAAATTGAACAAAAAAATATACAGACTACATCACTATGTACAATTCCTGAATGGTGTTTTTACGTAATTCATAATAAACCAAATACAAAATTGAACACTTGTTACCAAACAATTACTTTAAAGTTTAAATAAACATGAGTTAACATACCGTGATATAGTTATTTATACATTAATAATATAATATAAGTTCTTCTAATGAATACAAGGCTCAAAGTTAAGTATTTTTTAATTTTTCTCTGAACAAAGGTAGACTTTTTATTTCTTTAATATTTTCAGGAATTTTGTCATACAATTTTATTTTTGCAGTTTTAGGGGATTTCCAGAAAAATTGAAGAGATTGACTTGGAATAGCCAGTTTGTTTCTATTCCTAGTTAAATATTCATGATTAGAGCCCAGTTTGGGCACTTTAAGTTCATCCGCTCTGATAACCATTACTGTTTCTAAAATGTAAAGTCCATAGACAGTTAATATTCCTAATTCACCAAAAGTTCCTTAACAGAATCATTAAAATCAAATTTTTAACATTATCTTTATAGTTTTTTCTGTGAAATTAGTAACTTGTTTAAGTTATAATTACTAGTTGCCCCGTACAACACTATACCATAAAGTTTATATGAGCATAGTATACCATTTTAGTAAATCAATTGAACACAGTTTAGCAAAATTTCGTAAGACGTATAGCCCAGAAGAAATTTTATTAATTAGGCTCTCCACATGGCTATTCCAAGTCAATGTCTCATCTACCACTAACCCCAAAAATTAAAAAAGAAAAGAAAATTAGTACTTAAACTTATCAGCACGGTACAGATTTCCAAACTGCAGATAAATGGGTAATCTCACACACACTAGCATAGGTCTCACTTTACACTCACCAAGTATGTACTTATCAACTCACTCACCTCTAAGCTGGGATGAAGTGCACACTAATCCAAGCACTGTGCGTTATCTGTTTACCTCCGCAAGTTGTAACAATTCAAGGGCCAAATCCACTTTTAATTATAGACAATAAAATGGCCGTCTTGAAACTTGATTTATCAACGGAGATAAGTTTGAGTTCCTGAGTTTCTCGGTAACCTACAATACTGACTAACTCTGGGTGATGAAATTTGTTTTTTATTTGGCACGCTGCCTGGTGAATGATATTATTTGAATTATACATATTGCCACCACTACGGGTTTCCTACACACCTATTTATAGGGATAAGAGAGGTAAAGTTTGTCTTGTTTAACGAGGCAATGTGGTCATAGTGGTCCTGTAATCCAGCCTCATGGAGGTCAGGTTTTGAGGATGATATAGGTCTAAAGCTGCTCAGATAGTCTCAGTGATCATCTGATGATACCCGTACCAACTCCCACCATCGATCAGACCATCACCTGCGTGGTTCGAAAGTCACGTTAAGCCGTTGGTCCTTTTATTTCAAATGGTCATTGAGCTATTAATTAATGACCCATTCTAAGGAAGAATCGGCTTTAGTTTTTAACAAGACTACACCTCATAACTCATTACTACCACTCATCACACTTATCCTTCATCACATATTTGCCTTAAAATACCCTCATGAGAGTGGTCGGCATCTCAAATAGTGGTTTAGTGAGGCAAAGTTAGAACTACAAAGTCCTCTCTACCACTCAACCTCGACCTTTACCTAGCACCACCGTATAGTCACTTTACAAATTGTAAGTGGTGACTGCGGGGATCCAACCCGCTCCACCGGAGTGATGAGCTCCGGAGTCACGCGCGATACCATTCCGCCATGGATTGGCACGGATTTACGTCTTCAAATTTAGAAGTACTTAAATCTGCATGTTGATTTAAAGTCACTATTGACAGTCATATGATTTGGATAATATAACATATTTATTGTTAAATTTTACAATACAAATTGGTTTTGACATAAAAATAAAACTTACAATTTAAAACCCCTATTACCACAGATAGGACTCAAATAGAAATAATGCTTTACATTGAATAAAGTTGTACAAATTGGTATGCATCCCAACGATAATTTAGTTGTCCAAAACTCTTGTAATTTATAAAACATACTTTGAAGAAGTAGTTTTAATATTTGTTTTAAATTGTTATCTTTAATGTTGGTTGGTGGTTTATTATATAATTGCCCTGCCAGCTTTTTTAGGAAGCCTTTCACAATTATTCAGTGTAAGTACTTGTACTTCTTTGAAGATACACAGTTCACTGTAGGTTTAGCAATCGGTGAGATATAGGCCATAAGCGGCCAGCAGGAAATCTCAAGGTCACCGGCCATGCTATACCTAACGAACTGTAACAGGTGAGTGGGATAGGTAGTCGGTAGCATTCTGCCCGACAATTGAAAATCCGGGTCCAAGTCATAGTTTGGCCCAATTTCTTTATATTAATAAACTATATATTATTGTGTCCTCATACTAGATAAAAAAATGACATCATATAACAAATTAATAATACAAAGTAGTTCATACCTGTAATTTGTATCCTGACCCTGATTATGGATTATCTGAATTAAATTGGGTGGTTTAACTAGCCAAAATAATATGCAACAACATTGATATTGAATTACTGACACACTATCTTGTCTGTTAACCTTGGATTTTGATACACTTCTATCAAAACACGCCTCATTATGTAGAAAAATGTAATAAAAATGATAGCCCGTGGCCATCACCTTAGAGATTAGCAAAGTTTCACCTTGGGTTAAACAGCTCATTCTAAATTTATGGAAACATAAGAGTTTTTTTGATTGCAATATTAGTTAGCTGTTTTCAATTCCATATTGTGGTTATAACATACTTGCATTGACCATATAGTGATTTAAGTTTGATTTATGTCTCTTTGTTGTGGCAAATTCTGTCCATTTTATAGTGATAAAAAATTTTTGCGTGAGATAATTTTATTGTACCATGTAAAGTAAATTATTATTTAATAGAAGTGTACAAAATCTAGCAACCAAATACATGTTTATCTTGTTGTCTTTGGAGTGTCTTTGTTATCAATATTATTTTGTAGGCATACAACTGTAGGTATTTCAAGTTCACTTGCTAAACTTTTACTACCAGTATTTTCCTCAATTCTTAAATAATTAACTCTTATTTCATTTATATTAGAATAAGTTCTCAAGCACTAGTTTCTTTTTTAAATTGTGTTTATTTTTTGTTTAAATGAGTACACATAGTTCTCAAGCACTAGTTTCTTTTTTAGAACTGTGTTTACTTTTCTTATAAATGAGTACACATAGTTCTCAAACACTAGTTCTTTTTTAGAATTGTGTTTACTTTTCTTATAAATGGTACACATAGTTCTCAAGCACTAGTTTCTTTTAGAACTGTGTTTATTTTCTTATAAATGAGTACATAGACCAATATGAAGAAAAATATGAATTTTACTTATGACATACTTTTGACAAGCTACACAATGTTTTAACACGGTTAGGCACTAAAAAAAGTTAACATGTACTCAGTATATTGCAAAATTAAGGGTCTCATCAGATAATACTGTATCGTGATAAAAATTAAAATTTACAACTCCTAAGTGTGAAAATTAGAAATTTAAAAATGACTACTAAAGATGAGCAGTCATTGAACTACGCATTCTCACCCACGCTCACGTCTAATTCAGACAATTAAGCTCACAGCTGTTTGTTTTGTTAGAAATGTGAAAAACAATCATGAATCCCCCAAAGTTCCTCTAAATTAAGTTTGTTCAATCAATCAATAAAATCTTTATTTGTTTTGTTCTTTTGTATATACATAGTGTCAGTTCTTAAATTAAGTTTTTTGTTTCAAATAAATGTTCCAAACTTTAGTTCATGACAAAACAGCATTACAACAAATATTATATACAATAGTAAATATCCATCTTAAATTACAATAATCAATTTAAAACAATATTTAACTAAACAAATAAAAAAAGTTAAAACTTAAATTTCAGATAATGCTTATTGAAATTATTTTTTACTAGCGTATAAATATTTAACAGGAAAAAATGTTGGATACAGAATGTTTTATATATATTAAACAAAGGTAACATATTCACTCTAAAAAGAATTCTTCCAATGAATAACAATTTATTTTTAATAGATTTGTTTTAATTTTATTTTTATTGATTTCTCATTCATTAAATTTTTTTAAGTTCTGAGGTAAGTAATTGAAAAGCTTTGTCCCCATGAATGAAGCCTTTTTAGTGTAAAAACTGAGCTTGTGGTGAAGAATATCAATTTGATTTTTACTCCTGGTGTTGTATGTACAGACACCACCATTAAAAAAAATTACAAAATTGATTTCTGGCCCAAAGAATACAGTCTAAAATACATTGATCGTACACAGTTAATATAGCTAATTCTGAAAAACAATTTTTCACCGATGCATCCCCTTCTAAGTTGAACATAATTCTAATAGTTTTTTTTTGAAGGATTAGAATGCTATCTAAATTTTTCTTCGATGTCCCCCCGTAAACTGCCAAACCATAAGATATATGAGAGTAGATTTGAGCGTAATAAATGTTTTGTTGTTGTTTTCACATTAACCTTAACTATGTAGAGCTAAACGAACACAGACTCACGTACCTCTGTGTGCCGGTACTCAGAGAAAGCATTGAAGCTGGCAGCTGTTGTTGCTTGACCGACTAATAATACCAGCTGACTGTTGGTTGGCATTCACTTGCTTCATTGGCCCACTTGTCAACTTCAGCAGGCACAGAACAATGAGCAGCTGAATTCGTTAACTTTGTTTACAATTGTGAGGCTTTTGATGCAACGATGTGTAAAACACATTTACAAGCTTGTAATAAAAAGGTTTAAGCCGCGAACTTTCACAAGAAGTTGAAATAATGATTTGATTGAAAAATCTGTGATAAAATCCCACAAATACTGCACTGGATGGTTTGACACTCCTTCAGTCTACAAATAGTGAAAATCTTTAGTTCATACTCTACAAAATCATGATTAAGCGGAAGTCACGTTAAGCTGTTGGTCCGTATTTGCATTGGTCATTGGGCTATTAATTAATGACTCATTCTATGAAAGAGTCTGCCTTAGTTTCTAACAAGACTACACCTCATAACTCATTATTACCACTCATCCTTCACCCACATTTGCCTTAAAATACCCTCATGAGAGTGGTCGGCATCTCAAATAGTGATATAGTGATATATAGTAATTTTATACAGATTTTGTGAAATATCTAAATAATCCAATACAAATAGCTAAAGACAAAAGTGTCAATCATATTTTAGCGCTGATTAATATTATTTTGAATGCCGTTATTAATGTCTTCATAATATCTACTCTCCCAATGACATGATATGAGAACATTGATTCATTCTAATCAACTTGACAGTAACACTCATTAAACGTATGCTCACAACACAGTTCTTAATACAGATAAAATAGTAAGATAACATTATCTTAAGGTAAACACAATCAGAAAATGAAGGACTTATAATAAGTAGCATGATTTTTAACCGACTTCAAAAAAAGGAGGTTACTCAAGTCAAAGTGAGACTTTTTTTTTTTTTTAATCTATGTCTGTCCACAGTTTCTCTGGAATGAAAGCACCGATTTTGATGCGGTTTGTTTTGTTTGGTAGGGCTATACCCCATAGTGGTCCCATTGAAATATCTTTTAGATCAGACTTATATTTCTATATAAAAAAAGTAAAACCCTCAAAAAATATCAAAATCCGTGTACTTGTTGGTATTTTTAGTGGTAAAAACACTATTACGAACCGGAAATGGATTTCTCTAGCACTATTTCCATGTAGAATTAAATTAGCAACAAGGTAGTAGCCTTAAATTATTCTAAAACCTGGGTATTGTTGAGATAAACAGATTTTTTCGTCTAAAATACTCTAAAGAATGTCTTTGTTCCTATTTACAGAGTTAAAGGCGTAAACTATACACTTGATCAAAAGTTTGAAGGAAACAAGTGAGGGTCAAATTTAATTTTCTTTAAGAAAATATATATATTTGTTATGATTATTTTCATATTTACCGAGCTATGACCTCCTTCTCGCTCAAAAACACGTAATTTTTATTGTTTTTATGCCTAATCACGAATAACTTTTGAACGCGGCCATCATTTTACACCCAGTTTGCGTTGATTATTAGATCTTAACTCTATAGTGATCTCATTTAAATATAGTTTTGATCGAACTTATATTTCTATATAAAAAATGTCAAAAACCTCGAAAAAATCTCAAAAACCCGTGTACCTGATGCGTATTTTGCGTGGTAAAAACACTATTTTGAACTAAAATAAGGCTTCAATAGCACTATTTCGATGTAAAATTTAACTTTCAACAAGAAAGTAGCCTTAAAACTTTCAAATATTTGAGTGTTGCTGAAATAAACTGCTATTGTCGTCTAAAAATACTCTAAAACATTTCTTTGTTTGTATTTATAGAGTTATTTATACCGAACTAAACATCTGATCAAAGTTTTGAAGGACCAAGTGAGGGTAAAATTTAATTGTCTTTAAGAAAATATATATTTTTAATGTGATTATACTCATATTTACCGAGCTATGGCCTCCTTCTCGCTAAAAACACGTAATTTTAGCACTTCATATAAGTTTGATAGCCATAGACACTTAATTTTTAATATAATAAACCGGTAATGATAAGATTCTGTGCATAGCTAAGTTTTAACATAAAACATATTTTACAAGCTTTGAAACCCTTTATAGATTCTGTAAACAAGAATAAAATGTCCAAAATTTCATGCTGAAACGTGTACTCTTTGCGTGCTTAGTAGTATAGGTATCACTTGAGCTATAAAATGGTAAATGTACAAGACTAATTACAATCAAATTTTCTACAAAATGGTTTCCATAAAGTGTTTTAAGTACTGTAAAACTTATAAAAATCTTCTGATACATTTTACTTAAATACGGTTTTGTTAACGTATTTTAAGCTGACGATGTTTTCATTTTGATGTGATTGAAGTATATGATAGTGGTACCGTTCTGTCCAGAACATAACTTAGTCCAAAATTGTACCCTGATACGTTTAAAATATACGTATATTTCTGGAGAAAATTCAAACAATCAGACATTTTGAGGGTAAGCGTGAACTACTGTACATTTAAACAGCATTTACGTTAATTTCAACATGATTAAATATGTACACAACTGTACAAAAAGATTCAACTTATAAAATGTTCAGAAATCAGCTCGCTCTACATACAGTAGTTTAAAAGTTTTAAGTTAAAGCAAAGCCAGAAAGTTAGAAAACACAAAAGTGACACTAAGTAAAAAACCGGTACTAATTTGCGAGGCTAAAGGACGGCGTTAGTAAGAGAAATGTAAACCACTCTAATACAGCAAACTTGCAAAAAAATAGCAACCTATCCATAAGTCATAAGGATACGGGCCGAAACCTAACTGTACATCTTGTGAACTGGGAATAAGCAAACAAAAGGCAACAACGACGAAGCGTCCAGCGAGTGGGGCGAACCACTAGTCCTTTTAGCTTGACCAAGCCCGAAACAACATCTTTAGAAGAGAACAACAACTTTGCGATATTATTAGCAAATAACCGGCTTGTCAAATCGTCCTCTGGTGACCCATACCCGTTGACCAAACGCTATGCGACGAAACCAGCTTGCCATGGGAAAAGCAAACGGTCTATGCTCTGCATTGTTACCATATGCAAAGGCCTCGAGGGAAGCGTTACCCTGATACAGGCGATTCTCCTCACTCCCGTGTGGCAGATTTGTGACATGAGTGTAGACTCTGATTGTCTACCTAGAAGAGCTGTACTCACAGCTATACTCAGTACACATTTACTTCAGTTTGTACTGAAGAAAAATCACGTCAAACAAGTGATAGATACCAAGGATGAAGGACTCAAACCTAGGGTCCGATTAGAGGACTGCCTCTCTCCCAAACTAACTAAAATCTTTCTGAAGGTCTTACGACTCACTTAGTTTAAGATAATATGATTTCATTACACTAAAAGTACAACTACAAACTCATTCATCAGCTTCAAAAGATAAAACAGGTTTTTTTTAACGTTACTGTATTTAGGTACAACAATCTGGAATATTATAAATTTGTCTGATTAGAGACTTAAGCAAACAAAATAAATGAACTGACTTCAAATACATTTTGAAAAAAAAATAATACTAAAATTGTGAAATAAACACTTTTTAACAAAAAATTGAACCGACTTCAAAACAAACCTATTAAAAGTGCTCTAAAAGTGTGAAATAATTTGGTAATTCAATTCTGTATTGCTTAACATGCTACATTAATAACAAAATGAGTTTCTGACGTTTATCTTGAACATACAATAATAATTTATCCATTACTCTACAGTAGTACATTACAGCAGTTCTCATTTCATGGTAACCAATATAGTAAATATTAATTTCAATACATATTAGAATACACCATAGAGCACTATTTGCAATATTGTGGACTAAAATTTAGGTGTACAATCTTTTTTCATTAAAAATATTGAGTCGGTGCTGCTTCTTCTGGATGTATTGCTTCAGCAGCACCGACTCCAATATTTTTTAAATTAGTGTAACTTCTTCTACAAAGTCAAAATATAATCTATTCTCTATTAACTAAATAATATTTACTATATTGAGTTACCATGAAAAGAATTGCTGTATGTACTAATAAAGTAATGAATAAATATGTATGTTATATGAAAACTCATTTGTTATTAATAACATGTTCTTCTAATTGTATACAAATTTTACAGAAACACTACTGTAGGTTTTTTTGAAGTCGGTTCAATTTTCTAAAGATTAATTCAAAATAAAATTTGGTAATTATTTTTATTGTTTAAACTTGAATATTAAGCAGATTTTACTTAAGAATTTTGCTGAAGCTGTCAGCAAGATAAAGTCAAGGCTTGACTGTAGCAAAACATAAAACTAGGTTTGTAGTCTGTTGACAATAATGGTTTTGTCATTTGTGTTTGTCAGTAGTGAACAAACAAGTCTAACAAAGCAGCTGAGAGCTCTCATTCTACTTTCTCCTGCTAGTGATATGATGTAATGCACTAATGTAGCATGCTGCTTTCATTGTATTGTAAATGTAGCAACACTATTTTGTTAAGAAATAATTTCTTAACATTGAACTTTTCTCAATTGTTAATCCACAGTTTTCTATATCCGCAATATGAACTGGACAGCGTGAAGCCGTTTATCACGGTACGGCGTAATCAAGCCAGGTCTGAGCCATGTTTTGTTATTGTAGCGGTTTCCTAACCGGACAGAGCAAGTCCGCCAGACACACTGTTTCTGCCACTTGCTCTGCAGCACCCTGCAGTCTGTCTGGCGTGGTCTTGGCGTGTCCGATCAATATCCAACCCCGGATATTTTGTAATTTCACGCCATACATGCCTGCCTCAGTAAACCGCGTGCTAGTAATTCTAGGATATTATGTAGTAAAAGTGTTTAGTGTGGACCAAGGCAGTTAATCGATTTGGTTCATCACTCTGATGATTTGTCAGTACCGGTGTAACAGAGGTTACAAAGACCAAACGGTTAAGCAATATTTTACCTAAAAATTAAATATAGCTTTGGTAGCTGAGATTGGCCTTGAGACTCTGTTGTATAGTTTTTGTAAAATCGTCACTAATTATTTAGACTAGGATTTCTCAAAATAGTTTTACTAACCCTAAAGTATTCACCGAACTTAATTTCAATTGCCGTAAAATATATACAAATCATAATCTTATAAGCACCCTGTCCTTCTGTTTTTGTACATTTTATGTTAGCATTCTCTGGTGAACAACAAACTCTCATTTGCTTCCTTCTCCAACAATACGCGAGTGCTACAACATTCATACTAAATTAATCGCATAAAACTTATATTACTTAATTTGTATAAATGCTCAATAGCTAATTTACTAATTTATTCACATGCTGTTGGAATGAATCTCATGAAATATTCAGCTCAAGCGTCAGATCAATAAACTTGTATATCAAATATTCACTCGCATGTTTCAGTTTGATCGCTTTCTTTTAATCATTTGGGTCAAGAGTCTGCAAAATATATTGGCACCACTGTTTCATACATTGCAACGTCAAAACACAGATGGTAATGGCATGTGATTAAGGGTCCGCCTCAGTTTTATTATATTTTATTTTATTCATTAAACTTATATTCCAGCGTTCAAAAATAAATAAATAAATAAAAATGCCTTTCATTAGAGCATTTCTCAGTTACAACTTGTTTTCAGAACAACTCGTGTCAACTTAATTTAACATTACTACATTTAAAACTATAATTACAGTGTACAACATAATTTAATTTAAAGTTAGAAGTAATAAATAACAATATTACATGAATAAATGAAACAAGTACAACAACAGACAGCAAAAATTAAGTTAGACCATATTTTAAAATGATGTTTTAATTTACTAGCGTTTCTTGACTAGAAACTTTTAGGCACTAGGAATCGTTGTGTACAAACTGGGGCCAAAGTAAGAGAACTTCTACCTAGCTCAGTCTTACTCTCACGCCAGACTTCAAGTGGCGTGTGTTTCGAAGGAGATCATGTCCCTAGACATAAATTCATTTCGCACAAATATTGCGCTCTCCAGTGTAGGCTTGTCGTCATGCAGATAGTCAACACCCTGCATATAGTTTCCATTGGAAGCAATCTGGGCGTCACCGATAAGAGGACACATGATCGAAGCGACCTAGCGAGAACACAAATCGAACTGCAGCATTTTGAACTTTTGTATTCTCATAGCGTCCTCCTTGAAAATACTATTGCCAAGGCAGGTAACAGTAATAAAATACTGAAGAACTAATGACTGCATGAGTTGCAACTTAACTTGTTCTGGAAGCAACCTCCTGAATCTGTACAGACCCCTCAGCCTACCAATTGCACGCTGGATTGTGGTCAGGCTCAGAAAATGTAAGCCAGCTGTCAACACAGGACTTTCGGTGTAAGCACACAGTCAGGCATTCACCCTTGAGCATGACATCACTGAGAGTCTGTTCTTTGTTGTGTGAAAATCTGGGAACTAGTTTGTTGGACATAGCGGACTATCAGACAAATCAGGTGTAGGAAACCACACTCGCCGGACATACCTGGTTAGAACAGACAATATTTGCCCGCCACAAATTATGAAGCCAGGTTCTAACCCGCCTCACCAGGTCAGCATAGGCCCAGAGCCATAGCTCATTGGGGAATAGTCAGCTAGTTTGTAACGAGACTACACCTCAACATCCATCAGCACTCATCACAATCCCAAATTCACCTTATACAGGGTGACACACGGAAACGGACGTTTTAAAATGAATAGTACAAAGTCATTTTAAAAGATAAACCAATTTTACTTGTACAGATATAAAGACTCCTTTAGCATTTTATAAATTACTAATTGTTTTAAAATAACGTCACTCATATGGTGCCCCCAGATACATTTGTCTAATGTTTTGGTAAAATATCCACCACTCGGGTCAACATGTTTGATTGAATCGACTATATCTCCTGCCTCATTGATTGTTTGAGGTCTGCTGAGAGTTCGGGGTTTGTGAGAGTAGAAACGTTCTTTCAAATATCCCCACAGGAAGAAGTCACAGCAAGACAAATCTGGGGACCTTGGTGGCCAGGGTAAGTGACCAAAACGTGAAACCAGCAGTCCTGGAAACATGTTCCTGACAGTAACCATTGAAGCAGCGGTGCGCTGAAGCACCAGGATGTTGGAAGTTCTTATTTTCATTATTGCCTACAGAGTTCTAATCTGGGAAATATGTTCAACATGTGGAGTTTACCATGATGGTAACACCACTTCCCTCGAAAAAAAAATACGGTCCAATCACTCCGAACTGAGAAACCGCACTGGGGTGACTGCCATTCTCATCCTAGCGATGTTTTGAGGTGCCCTAGCAGATCTTGCAGGGCTAGAAAGTTTTGTTTTTATTATATTTCCTTTTGAATTGAACAAATTTACCCATCTCAACAACGTGTTACGGTTCGGTAAGGGTTAATTCCGATGGATGTCAAAATGACGAAGACACAAACGCTGTGTTTTAGTCGTTGAGTTGTTATTCTTAACATAAGCATCGTATGGGAAAACTCGATGTTCCATAGTCCATTGAACCATTGTTACTAAAATGCTATGAAATACTCTTTTCAATGACATAACCCAGAAATCTCTACGAAAACAGACAACAATGTAACAGCTGATTAAAATTCGTCCGTTTCCCGTGTGTCACCCTGTAATACTGTTTAAGATTGGTCGGTGTCTCAAATCAAATTACAAAATATTAGTAGATTTTTCCGTGTTACATCACCTTTGCATGTTGTCTCGAAAGGCACTAATGCCTTTGCAAGTTAGATAAATAAATTTTATACTTACAGTAGAGAAGTCCATGTGATCACAGGCCGGGACAGGGATAACACGTGGCGGAAATGTTTAATGCTCCTGAGTAAAGTGCTAAGAACTATCACTAAACATAACCTTGCCTAGACTTCATTAAGCATTCAATGCTAACCGAGTTGTATAGCATACGTATCCCTTGCTTATTAGCATGTTTAGTTTGGTCATGCAAGTAAACAGAGCCAATAAATTTAAATACAGTCAAGTCTTGATGATTTGAATTACAAATTTCAATCCAAGCCTCATAAAAATATTTTTTATCAAATGAATCCATAAGAATGATTTGATCTTAATTATGAATTGTAGTAGAGTAAAAGAAAGTCATAATAGTGGCAGTGATTATTTTTCAAGAAAACCATATAGACTTTTCAGCCACTTCAGGAGAAAAACTACTCCCCTCTTTTTCTCATGAAGTGGCTGAAAAGTTTGTATTATTTTCTTGCAAAATTAGAATTGTAATTCGGAATTTAGACTTACTGCTGACTTAATACTGCATATCCTCATAAAATAAGGCTATGCCTTCCCCCTTTTCATTCTATTAGTAAGAATGGAGAATTTTCTTAGACTAGGACAAAAACTTAAGACTAGTTTTTCTCCTGAAATGGCTGAAAAAGACTGAGATAAAATATTGTCTACATTTTGGTAGTACGAGCTTGTGAAAGTTTCCAGTTATATTCTCCTTAAACTATTGTTTGTGATCAAGACTCAATCAAATCTACTGTAGTAGAAATCCAAGTTTTGCTAAATCAAAAGTGTTAGGATTTAACAACAACAACACCACAAAATAGACAAAATAGTCAGAAACATACGTTTAATTAAAGATAAAATATTTTTAAGTTAAAATACTCCTAGATTTACAAAGTTAGCGTAAATTACTCGGTTAAGGTGTACAGTCTAAAGCTTAGTTGCTGAAGTGGACAATTTGTTGAAAAATACACAACACAAGAGAAAAGATACATGATCTGTCGCATTGTTTAAAAATTACTCTAATCGTACAATCCAAACTATCCTTCAACTAACTGTATATAAATACACAGCAAGACCACAGCCACATTTGAATATGTACACTTTCCACCTTAAAAGTTGTTAAACTAAAGTACAAATTACCATAAAACTATGCAAGAGAACTGACGAGAAATGATTTGCAAACAACATTTTAGCATTGCGTGAACCAGTGGCTCGTAAGCCTAGAGGAAGGTGAAGGGCAAATCAGTACTCCACTATTTAACAGGAAAATATGTTTAAATATTTATTCTTAAACGTGGACAGAAAATTCAAGATACTGGATACATTAATTGTTTATCGATAATATGAGTATTTCTCTAGGGAACTACTTATAAATAGTTGAAAACGTAGTCATCACAGATTGCAAGTTCTAGCAGGGAATTAAAAATTAATGATTGTAATATTGCAAAAAATAATATGTTGAATTGAAACATTGAAATACTACCGTACTAAGTGGAGCACTAATAACGTATAGAAATTGTTGCATAACATTATTATGTAGTATTAGATCAGTAAAAAAATAATATACAACTGTTTAAATTAGTTGTTAGTTCTTTAACAATGTACATAATCAGGTCGGGTGATTGCAAAAGTAGGCCTCAAACAGAGTAGTTTTGCCGCGCGGGTCTAATGATAGCTGAACAACTGGTCTGCTGTCTGGCAGGCTACGCAAGTGACAGGCTTTAAATATACACTTCTAGCGTCAGTCGTTGCCGCAAGCGGAGCCCTTCTCGCCCTCAGCGTCTATCCCTACCATGTAGGTAAGCATCAAGGGAAAGCCCGAGCAAATCTCTTCACCTACAGCGAAGGATTCCGGCCTTACACGAAGCAGCCAGTGGCAACCATAGAGGCATACTAACTCTCTGTGGCGACTATCGAGGCAACCATCGATTATTGCTGTCGAGCTTGTATCTTACTCACTGTCGTCGTTGATATGTGATCCCACGGACTTTGGAAACGGATGAGTTAAATGTTAAAAGTTTAATTTTTCCCCTCTAAAACATAGGTGAAGTGACCCTTCACTCCCTTCACCTGACAAGCCGCCACTGGTATGAACATGTTTAGAAGGAAAATTGTTACAACTGTGACAATCACTGGGTTTCAAGCAACGAAGAAAGTGTAACTTAATTTTTAAACACTTTAATCTAATTCAAATAAATTCGTTCAGTACTTTCATAAAACACCTTCAAAAATATCTTACAAATTTTAACGTGTCCTATAAAATTATCTACTATTATAATTTTTTTAATTAATTAATTACAATTTTGTACCTTTATAAATCTACAGGTACACATTTACTATTGTTTGAGATCGAAAGTGAATTGAAGATCAGGGTTAGTTAAATCTGAATAAACAATACAACTAAAACAACACATTAAAATATCAAAATATACATGAACAAATTAAATATCTAGTTCTTTCTACACATAAACATAAAATAAAATGATAACTCTTTTTTATTTAATATTTAAGCCAGTTGTATTCAAACATATTTCTACAACTGGTCAGTTACGAGTGGCTATACTTAAATAAAGTATAAATACACAATTTAATAGTCTAAAATGTGAACTAGTTAAAATTAAATAACTACCGTGGATTAATGTTACTATAATTACTCGCTTACTAACAAAATACTTTATGCTGAACAAATACATTTCATTTTATATAATTGTACTTAAGTTGTACTTTTTGTAATATCCTATTAAGTAATGGCAATTATTCTAAAACCAAATTAAACATACATACCGTATATACTGAAGTCTAAGCCGCATGCAATCTAAGGCACCTATAAATTGCCTGCTGAATATACAGTAAAACTCTACACCGTGATAAGATGCATCCCCTTTTTTTTATAATGTCAACAGTTAGAGGGCTATGATTTGTCAGGTCTCTGACCCCTTAGCAACCAGTGACATAATTGCCAGCTGCAGCTGTTAAGAGGAAAAAGCAGAACAAAGAATGTATAAGGCTTGCCTTCCCTTGCCCATCCCAAACCCCCTCCCTACTAGGTCCACCACTACCCTCCCACAGCACAAAAAATGTTGGGTTTGAAATCATTATCAAATTAGCAACAAAGCTCAGCAGCGAGGAGATAGGTAGAAAGACAAATGACCACCTGGGGGCTGGGGTGTGCCGAGGAACTATTTTTTGTACAATTCGTTACGGTGTAGCATGGGCGGTTGCCTTGAGATTTCCTACTGGCCGCTTATGGCCCTATAGCCCATCTCACCAGCCATGCTAGACCTGACGAACTGTAGTCAGTTAGTTTAGGTTTTTGCCACTGGTGATTTACCCATATTTCCAAGCTCTAGTATTTGATTTGCAATAGATGCATCTCCCTCTCTTCTCTATGCTACTGCATCCCTTCTCTTCTTTCTTCCCTCAACCAACCTACAGGCAAGGGGTGGTGGAGAAGGAAGGATAACACAAATGCAATAAGAAGCAATTCTGAGTCCCCTAGTCACTTTCTCTGTTT
>CM032058.1:15122380-15169680 GCA_018831715.1 Matsumurasca onukii
ACCAATTTAAAGATAACACAAAATAGGGTTTAAAATTCCACATTTCATTTTAAATTTATTTTAATGACAAAATGTTCTTCAAAATATTTTGAGGACAATGTCAAAACCCTATAGCACAATCTCAAAAGCACGATGCTTACTACCCTAAAACGCCATTTCAACGAAAATAGCAGAACCTTATTGATGATATAAAACAGCTGATCATTCTTTGTTGTCATATTAACCATGTCAGATCGAAAAAGATTGTAACTTTCTCATTGGTCCCCCATGTACTTAGATCGCTGCTTGTAAGAAATGAACTTGGCCAGGATTGGCCTGATATCAGTGCTACAGGGTAGGCGGACTACGTGCAATGTTATCAACTCCCTGGCCTGTACTTAGCCACATATCTCAGTATGGTTGTGTCCCTAGAGCGAGATAAGGGCTGCCTACCACCCACAGTCTCGTACACAGTAGATATCACTTTCAACCCTTTATATCCAGTTACGTGTATGCTATCTGTAATAAACATATATTTATGCAAACTCGGCTTAAACCCAATTGAAATTGATATAATCTAGTTATTCTGGCTCACACCGCGTCAAAGCTTCATAGCTAGCTTCAATTATTTCGGTCTCGTCGTGCCATCTTGAGTCACTGACTTGCTCAAATAACTAGATCAGTACGTATCATCAACTTGTTATACTCGTTTTAAAAGTTCATATTTTATCGATTTGAATATTTTTATTTCATATAGTATTTTTTTATTGACTTCTGAGAATGAGCTACATAATTTATTAAAAAATGGATACAAATAAAAATTGAAAGGCTATGACAATATTTTTAATTTATATACTTAAATATTTCAATTTCGTAGGCATAGCCGTCGCGTTGCCAAAATCCCTACGGTGAATTCTAGGGGTAGTAACTACACCGGGGGTGCTATTTTGTAACCACTCCACAGGTCTCACTTTTGTTCGATTTTCACGATATGTTGTGAAATTTTTCCTTTTGTAAATGTCTAGTTTAAATGTACAAAAATTGTTAAAACGAATTTTCTTTAATTCATGAAAATTTAATTCACCATGTTTGCATGTAAATGTTATTTTATTAGGTGCTCACCCTAACCGTCACTACTACCCAAATAAAAAACACACTTCTATTGTAGTAATAGAACACTGTATTTAAATTGAATGTATATATCTTTTGTATTGCATATATTGTATAAAACTATTGCATGTGGTCCCCACCGACAAGTTATGCATAGCTTGGTGGGGCCAATATGATGTAAAAAATGTCAAGATAAATTTATTGAGTTCGGTAACCAGCAGAATTGGCGGTGCGGTATCTCAAAAAAGGGTTTCATACTACAACACTTCATTTTTGAGGTCTCCTCCACCCGCAAAGGTAAATTCCAGTGGACCGCTTTCGTGGGTTAACGAACCTAGCGATTTATAAAATGAATATTTGTATCAACATTTCTGAAAGTCAATGTTAAAAATTCTCGTTTAAATAGTGGTCAAATACAAATAAATTATATAAAGATTCGTCATTTAATGTGGGAGATATTGGGAGGCTACAAACTGTTTTGTTCTGCGATGTTTCATTCTCTCTAGTGGTAGAAATAGATATTCTCCATTATTAATGTAGAAAAGGCGTATTATGTATGAAACTTCATATTTTGCACAAAAGTACGCAAGCTCCACGTTATGAGAGATTCCTTGATGGAAAGGGGAGGAGTTGTGTACATCAATTTATTAAAGAGCCTCCGGGCGTCGGATCTGTTAGGAGGAAGAGGGTCGCAAAGATTACAACAGTAGATAGCTTTAATCTCTCAATACCATTAGTTTATAATGTTTACGTGCAGTTGTTTACTAACAAATATAGTCCTTAACACCAAAAACATTACAGTTAAAAAATGGTTGAAAATCTCACCGAGCATTCATCGTTAACTAAATGATTGACATACGTGCTTTGGCTCAGTGGTTGGTGTTTAGTTCATGAGAAATTCAGGAAACCACCTAAAAATATATAAAACCATGGTAAGCAAAAATGTTCTTCATTTAACGTAATTAAAAATGTAAATACATCTTCGTACACTTTAAAATGTAAAAACAAAACCATTTGAATAATGCGTTTGACCACGCGACATAAAGAATGATTTTAGGCCTCTCAAACAGGTTACGGAATACATATCGATGCTAATAATTATGGAAATAGGTCTTGCTAATTACGGTTACATGGCCAATTAATCTAAATAAATAAATCCTTATATTTATAACTAGTTTAAAACAGGCCTGGCGCATTTCAAAATACTGTGTTTCTTGCGTAGCACTTTGTTTCGCTGTTTCCCGTGGTAAATAAAGTACTAATTAAAGAGGTTCTTAATCGGTATGTTTTGATCTTCAACCGATCTTTCTTATACAGTAATCATATTTCGATCATGGATTTCATTTCCTCAGATGGCAAGAACATACCACAACGTATTGTTACGCAGATCCAGCAGGTAAGAGAGGAGATATACAAGGGTTGGGACTTCCTTAACACCAACATCGTTTCTTGAGAAACACCTCCCACCTCCAAACAAGAGAGCCTTTGTGTGTTTAAAAGGAACGCAATATTGTCATAGTTAACTCAAGGCTTACTCCAGACATTTTCATTCAAATCATACTTTTCACAGAAAACACGCCTAAGAAATAAGCCTTCTTTGGAAAAAAATGTTTATAAGTTCTTAAAGTTATGTTTTCTGAGTAAGTGAATAGGTAGGGTAACGTGGTGTAAAGACTCAAGTATCACTAAGAGCACTAAAGTGACAGTTGGCGTAGACCCAGTCAGTGGAATGCAGACGCTCTGCACCACTTCCCGGAAACCCGAGCTTCATTCCATTATATCTGCATTTTACCCCTTCATTCCAAACAGCTGTGTCACCCAAACCCTCAACTCTAAACATTCCAAGTGACAAACTTCCTGGAAAGGCTTTATTGGCAAGCTGGGTTGTGACTTCAACGTTAAGCTATTTATTTTACGTTCGTAAACCTGCGCAAAACTAGATGCTTTGTGTAGTTTATATACCGGTGCATTACAGTGCTTCATGCTCAGGACACATATCAGTGTGTGTTTGTATGTAGTCTGTGAACCCCTGAGGTCAGATAACATCTCACATAATACATGTGGCTTCAGCAACGTGACTGTGCTTTGTGTAGTGGTACCGGTACCATTACAGTGCTCCATGCTCAGGGCACATATGAGTGTGGTTTGTATGTAGTCTATGTAACCCTGAGGACAGATAACGCCTCACATTATACATGTGGTTTCAGGCAATGTAGCTACGTGACTGTAGCTTTGTGTAGATTGTATAACGGTACATTACAGTGCTCCATGCTCGGGACACATATCAGTGTGTGTTTGTATGTAGCCTGTGTACCCCTGAGGACAGATAACACCTCACATTATACATGTGGCTTCAGGCAATGTAGCTACGTGACTGTAGCTTTGTGTAGATTGTATAACGGTACATTACAGTGCTCCATGCTCGGGACACATATCAGTGTGTGTTTGTATGTAGCCTGTGTACTCCCTGAGGACAGATAACGCCTCACATTATACATGTGGCTTCAGGCAATGTAGCTACGTGACTGTAGCTTTGTGTAGATTGTATAACGGTCTAAACTCATGCCAGACATATCAGTGTGTGTATGTGCTGTAATGCCCTGAGGACAGATAACACCTCACATTATACATGTGGCTTCAGGCAATGTATACGTGACTTGGCTGTGTAGATTATATACCGGTACATTACAGTTCCATGCTCAGGACACATATCAGTGTGTTTGTATGTAGTCTGTGTACCCCTGAGGACAGATAACACCTCACATTATACATGTGGCTTCAGGCAATGTAGCTACGTGACTGGCTTTGTGTAGATTATATACCCGTGTATTACAGTGCTCCATGCTCACATATCAGTGTGTTTGTATGTAGTCTATACCTCTGAGGACAGATAAACCCTCAGATTACATGTGGCTTCAGGCAATGTAGCTACGTGACTGTGGTTTTGTGTAGATTATACTCGGTACATTACAGTGCTCCATGCTCAGGACACATATGTGTGTGTGTTTGTATGTAGCCTGTACTCTCAGAGGACAGATAAACCCCTCAGATTACATGTGGCTTCAGGCAATGTAGCTACGTGACTGTGGCTTTGTGTAGATTGTATAACCGGTACATTACAGTGCTCCATGCTCAGGACACATATCAGTGTGTGTTTGTATGTAGTCTGTGTAATCCCTGAGGTCAGATAACACCTCACATTATACATGTGGCTTCAGGCAATGTAGCTACGTGACTGTGGCTTTGTGTAGATTGTAAACCGGTACATTACAGTGCTACATGCTCAGGACACATATCAGTGTGTGTTTGTATGTAGCCTGTGTATCCCTGAGGTCAGATAACACCTCACATTATACATGTGGCTTCAGGCAATGTAGCTACGTGACTGTGGCTTTGTGTAGATTGTAAACCGGTACATTACAGTGCTACATGCTCAGGACACATATCAGTGTGTGTTGTATGTAGTCTGTGTACTCTGAGGACGGATAACACCTCACATTATACATGTGGCTTCAGGCAATGTAGCTACGTGACTGTGGCTTTGTGTAGATTGTAAACCGGTACATTACAGTGCTACATGCTCAGGCACATATAAGTGTGTGTTTGTATGTAGCCTGTGTACCCTGAGGTCAGATAACACTCACATTATACATGTGGCTTCAGGCAATGTAGCTACGTGACTGTGGCTTTGTGTAGATTGTAAACCGGTACATTACAGTGCATGCTCAGGACACATATCAGTGTGTGTTTGTATAGTCTGTGTACCCCTGAGGACAGATAACGCTCACATTATACATGTGGCTTCAGGCAATGTAGCTACGTGACTGTGGCTTTGTGTAGATTGTAAACCGGTACATTACAGTGCTACATGCTCAGGACACATATCAGTGTGTGTTTGTATGTAGTCTGTACTCCTGAGGACAGATAACACCTCACATTATACATGTGGCTTCAGGCAATGTAGCTACGTGACTGTGGCTTTGTGTAGATTGTAAACCGGTACATTACAGTGTGCTACATGCTCAGGACACATATCAGTGTGTGTTTGTATGTAGTCTGTGTTACCCTGAGGACGGATAACACTCACATTATACATGTGGCTTCAGGCAATGTAGCTACGTGACTGTGGCTTTGTGTAGATTGTAAACCGGTACATTACAGTGCTACATGCTCAGGACACATCAGTGTTTGTATGTAGTCTGTGTACTCCTGAGGACGGATAACTCACATTATACATGTGGCTTCAGGCAATGTAGCTACGTGACTGTGGCTTTGTGTAGATTGTAAACCGGTACATTACAGTGCTACATGCTCAGGACACTAACAGTGTGTGTTTGTATGTAGCCTGTGTACCCCTGAGGACAGATAACACCTCACATTATACATGTGGCAATGTAGCTACGTGACTGTGGCTGTAGATTATATACCGGTACATTACAGTGCTCCATGCTCGGGACACTAACAGTGTGTGTTTGTATGTAGCCTGTGTACCCCTGAGGACAGATACACTTTCACATGTGGCTTCAGTATGTAGCATGACTGTGGTTGTGTATCCGGTACCTTACATGTTCATGCTCTGGGACACTAACAGTGTGGTTTGTATGTAGTCTGTGTAATTCCAGACTACTATATAATGTGGCTTCAGCAATGTACTACGTGACTGTGGCTTTGTGTTGTACATTACAGTGATTCATGCTCAAGACACATATCAGTGTGTTTGTATGTAGTCTATGTACTCTCAGAGGACAGATAAACCCTCAGATTACATGTGGCTTCAGGCATGTAGCTACGTGACTGTGGCTTTGTGTAGATTGTATACCGGTACATTACAGTGCTGTCATGCTCAGGGCATATGAGTGTGTGTTTGTATGTAGTCTATGTACCCCTGAGGACAGATAACACCTCACATTATACATGTGGCTTCAGGCAATGTAGCCGCACTGTGGCTTTATGTAGATTATATACCGGTACATTACAGTGCTTCATGCTCAGGGCACATATGAGTGTGTGTTTGTATGTAGTCTATGTACCCCTGAGGACAGATAACACCTCACATTATACATGTGGCTTCAGGCGATGTGGCTACGTGACTGTGGCTTTGTGTAGATTCTATACCGGTACATTATAATGCTCCATGCTCAGGGCACATATAGTGTGTGTTTGTATGTAGTTTGTGTACTCCCTGAGGTCAGATAACGCCTCACATTATACGTGGCTTCAGACAATGTGGCTACGTGACTGTGGCTTTGTGTAGATTCTATACCGGTACATTATAATGCTCCGTGCCAGGACACATATCAGTGTGTGTTTGTATGTAGTTTGTGTACTCTGAGGTCACCGTGATAACATGGCTTCAGCAATGTAGCTACGTGACTGTGGCTTTGTGTAGATTGTATACCGGTACATTACCGTGTTCCATGCTCAGGACACATCAGTGTGTGTTTGTAAATAAACCTCAGAGGACAGATAACACCTCACATTATACATGTGGCTTCAGGCAATGTAGCTACGTGACTGTGGCTTTGTGTAGATTGTATACCGGTACATTACAGTGCTCCATGCTCAGGACACATATCAGTGTGTGTTTGTATGTAGTCTGTGTACCCTGAGGACAGATAACACCTCACATTATACATGTGGCTTCAGGCAATGTAGCTACGTGACTGTGGCTTTGTGTAGATTATATACCGGTACGTTACAGTGCTTCATGCTCAGGACACATATCAGTGATTGTTTGTATGTAGTATGTGTACTTTTGAGGACGGATAACGCCTCACATTATACATGTGGCTTCAGGCAATGTAGCTACGTGACTGTGGCTTTGTGTAGATTATATACCGGTACATTACAGTGCTCCATGCTCAGGACACATATCAGTGTGTGGTGTTGTAGTAATGTATTATCAGAGGACAGATAACACCTCACATTATACATGAGGCTTCAGGCAATGTAGCTACGTGACTGTGGCTTTGTGTAGATTCTATACCGGTACATTATAATGCTCCATGCTCAGGACACATTTCAGTGTGTGTTTGTATGTAGTATGTGTACCCTGAGGTCAGATAACATCTCACATTATACATGTGGCTTCAGGCAATGTAGCTACGTGACTGTGCCTTTGTGTAGATTGTATACCGGTGCATTACAGTGCTTCATGCTCAGGACACATATCAGTGTGTTTGTATGTAGTCTATGTACTCCTGAGGACAGATAACACCTCACATTATACATGTGGCTTCAGGCAATGTAGCTACGTGACTGTGGCTTTGTGTAGATTGTATACCGGTGCATTACAGTGCTTCATGCTCAGGACACATATGAGTGTGTGTTTGTATGTAGTCTATGTACCCCTGAGGACAGATAACGCCTCACATTATACATGTGGCTTCAGGCAATGTAGCTACGTGACTGTGGCTTTGTGTAGATTGTATACTGGTACATTACAGTGCTCCATGCTCAGGACACATATCAGTGTGTGTTTGTATGTAGTCTGTGTACTTCCTGAGGTCAGATAACACCCCACATTATACATGTGGCTTCAGGCAATGTAGCTACGTAACTGTGGCTTTTGTAGATTGTATACTTGTACAGTGGTCTATGCCAGGATACATATAAGTGTGTGTTTGTATGTAGCCCTGTAATTCCTGAGGTCAGATAACACCTCACATTATACATGTGGCCAGGCAATGTAGCTACGTGACTGTGGCTTTGTGTAGATTATATACCAGTGCATTACAGTGCTTCATGCTCAGGACACATATCAGTATGTGTTTGTATGTGGTCTATGTACTCCCTGAGGACAGATAACACCTCACATTATACATGTGGCTTCAGGCAATGTAGCTACGTAACTGTGGCTTTGTGTAGATTATATACCGGTACATTACAGTGCTCCATGCTCAGGGCACATATCAGTGTGTGTTTGTGTAGTCTGTGTACTCCTGAGGTCAGATAACACCTACATGTGGCTTCAGGCAATGTAGCTACGTGACTGTGGCTTTGTGTAGATTATATACCGGTGCATTACAGTGCTTCATGCTCACACATATCAGTGTGTGTTTGTATGTAGTCTATGTAATCCTGAGGTCAGATAACACCTCACATTATACATGTGGCTTCAGGCAATGTAGCTACGTGACTGTGGCTTTGTGTAGATTGTATACTGGTACATTACAGTGTCCATGCTCGGGACACATATCAGTGTGTGTTTGTATGTAGCCTGTGCCCCTGAGGTCAGATAACACCTCACATTATACATGTGGCTTCAGGCAATGTAGCTACGTAACTGTGGCTTTGTGTAGATTGTATACTTGTACAGTGGTCTATGCTCAGGATACATATAAGTGTGTTTGTATGTAGCCTGTGTTCCCTGAGGTCAGATAACACCTCACATTATACATGTGGCTTCAGGCAATGTAGCTACGTGACTGTGGCTTTGTGTAGATTATATACCGGTGCATTACAGTGCTTCATGCTCAGGACACATATCAGTATGTGTTTGTATGTGGTCTATGTACCCCTGAGGACAGATAACACCTCACATTATACATGTGGCTTCAGGCAATGTAGCTACGTAACTGTGGCTTTGTGTAGATTATATACCGGTACATTACAGTGCTCCATGCTCAGGGCACATATCAGTGTGTGTTTGTATGTAGTCTGTGTACCCTGAGGTCAGATAACACCTCACATTATACATGTGGCTTCAGGCAATGTAGCTACGTGACTGTGGCTTTGTGTAGATTATATACCGGTGCATTACAGTGCTCCATCCTCAATACCATAAATAGCAAAAGTAACGAAGGACTGTATTGACAATGGTACTTATTGTATAAAGGAGAAGATAGGGATTTAAAGCCCTCTTTATCACTTAACCTTGTAACCCTACACAAATCAGTTATAAGGGAAAAGGTCTGCTGATCTACGCTATTCCAAACAATATATACATTGATTTTTATTTTCTCCACCCGCAAACGATCTTTTTTATACATGCTAAATACTTGCATCGGAAATCTCTAATACATTTAAATAACGGAAGGGTTTCTCTGTTTAAAATAACTGACAGTTTTGCCGATGGAAATATGAAACGATCTAAGTATTACGTTGTCAATATGTCAGGCTGCAGGATAAAGATTAAATTGTAATCATCGTACGTCATTCATTGGTATCAAAGTGATGTTGGTCGTGACGTCACTGAGTGATTGGCACTGTCAAACACAGGCTTAATTCCATGACAGTGGTGATCAGACAGTGCAATAACTACAGTTCATTGAGCTCGATTTCGATCAGAAATTGTGTAAACGCTAAGTAGCTAATTTACTACCAAAGAAATTTGAAATTTGATACTAAAGAATTTTAAAGAAAAGAAAGTTTGAACTGAATTGGGACTTGAACCTGGACTCTGGATGCTGGCGATTATGCTGGCCACTACACCATCCGGCCCAACTTGAAAAAGATAAAAGGTAAAGTTTCTTGTTTAACAAAGCGTAGGGATTACCGAGTCCTTCTCACCACTCAACCTCGACATTTACCTAGCGTCAGCGTATATCCCCATTATAAGTTAAGCTTTTAGTTTCTAAGTTATTATTTAATTTATAGTTTTGCTATTAGTCGTCCATCGTGTTGGTCATCGTCAGTTTGAATTATTTTACGTGAACGCACGATCACCTTGGGATTAGAACTTTGATATTAGATTGTAACAGACAAGTTTGATAACATCTACGAAAAGCAAACTTAATGCTAGGATTTATGAACCGCCCGAACAAAGGTTTCGAGATAGACAAAGGATTCTAGAACATTCATTACCTAAATATATATCGGATTCAAAGAACATACTCTATAACTAATTCACTGATTAAACGATTCTCCTCCAGTCTCTATATGCTCTTAGTTAATCCTATCATCAATTCCTTGAAATAATTCATCAGGATATACTACAATCTAAAAATGAAGGAGTGAAGGCCACCCAGGAGAGTACAATTTCACTATTTTGGGATTTGAAACCCCAGCCACTCTCATCAAAACGTAGCTCAATGTTCACTCTTTTGGGAATGGTCTTCACTTTTCATATTAAGAGTGTATATAGATCTTACAACAATCCACATTAAACCCACCGGTTTTAAACAAATACTAGTAATTTACCCTTACAACTACGTTTAGAGTATTTACTTGTTCGTCCAACCTTTTGTTAGTTTCAGCAGAAAAGTACTTGGAATTTGCTTTAAAATAAACTAAACAGAAATAATTATTAAAACAATGTATTAACAGAATAGATTGGCATGGATACGCTGATGAAGAATATTTATTAGCTTAGTGCTACTTAACTCCATAATACTCAAACTGCTTGTAATTTCTCGGAAAGAATCTTTTAGCCTGTTCTTTTGAAACATTGTAAATTAATGAAATTACAAGTTGAAAGCTCTTTTCTTGTTAATCTCCCTCGCCTCCCTCGTCTCATATCTGATCTGTCACCCTTGGGCTCTTTAATAAATTGATGTTTACTCGTCTCTCCTCCTTCCACGAAACTCTTATATCGTAGAGTTTTACAATATTGCTGAACTCCAACTTCACGTCATCGAATGTTGTTTTCTTTTCTGGTTCCGAATCGAAAATAGTTTTAACCATCGTTTTAAAGACTCTGGTATTAAACGTAAACATAGCGCCCCTACTGGGTGAGCAAATTGAAAATAGTTAAAGACCTTTTCTTTTTATCACGGCAGTCCTTAGATGTTGTTGTTATATTGTAATAAAACAAGGTAAAGTTGGGACTGAAGTTCTTTACACCGCTCAATCTCGATCTTTACCTACCGCTGCAAGTCATCGCACACAATTTCAACCCACAACGAAATAATGTTGTAGCAAGCACTCAGTGCATAAAGTTTCTAGTCAAACGGGTTTTCGAAGAATGTTTTATATTCACACAAAAGCGTAAAAGTAAATCACAGTAATTGTTTCAAATTACAAATGTATTCAGTTTGTGTATTACTACATACATAATTATATAGCTTTGAAACACTTGATACTATTTTAAGTTGAAGATCCAAATTTAGATTGAGTCTCAAAACAGTTATCAAAAATCAGTTTTCTCTTTCTTATCTATCAAATAATTTTTAAGAAATGCACCGGTGCGTTGAAACGCCCACGATGATGTACAGTTTTCCTGCCTGTAAGAAGCCTACCATTACGCCACTACTCTGCTCTAAACACCCCTTCCCTTTACAACCCCCTCTCTACACCCCTCTACACCCCTACACTAATATGCCACCCAGGGACACTCTCACAAATTGATGTTTATTGCTTCCTCAGACTCACACCTTCACTTCAAGCATCGTTCAGAACGTTTCCCTTGCTTTTGAATATTTGTATCCATAACCTTCAAAATATTGACCGAGCAATGGCAAATGTATGATTGGTCGGTTTCACATAAGGTGTATGTAAATCAATCGGTGAAACCAATAAATATATGTGTATTTAAAAAATAATAAAATATAACTCTCTGCAGGCTTTTGCGGCCGATGTCTCAGTTATAATGTAGTTCTTCCGGTTCACACCGCGTCAAAACATAATGATTGGGATGAAATTGTTCAGTCTTGCTGTGGAGTTCCATCTTAAGTCACTGATTGGCTGAAACTAAACTACTTGCTGTCTGCTGGGCCTTCTAATCT
The DNA here is from genome assembly GCA_018831715.1 of Matsumurasca onukii. Taxonomy (NCBI): domain Eukaryota; kingdom Metazoa; phylum Arthropoda; class Insecta; order Hemiptera; family Cicadellidae; genus Matsumurasca; species Matsumurasca onukii. The sequence goes on from CM032058.1 coordinate 15,134,134, forward strand.
CATACTGACGACAGGGTTCTAACCTTCGAATTGCGCAGGAGTACCAACTGCCGATGTTCTTATTAGCTGTTATACTGTCAAAAGACTTCAGGACTGGTTACCAGCTTCTGGAGAGTTTTACACTGTCTCTTGAAGTTGTTGCCATTTTTTTATTATTTGTATGGTTTCTCGTACTACTCTCGGGTAATAATGTGAAATTTTGGCAAGGAGGTTGGCTGTCAAACTATACTACATGTTTTGTCTTGTTACTATATTCCGCTGAACCGGAAGAGTTAGATTATATTAAAATTGCAATCAAGTAAATTCTTAAATAATCTAGAAACTATGTTGCGTTATCCGACCGAACCCCTTTCAGGATTTATCTCTTTTAACTGTGGGGAAAAAATTTGTAAACAATATTTTGATCCATATATTTTGTAATAAAAACTAAATTATCTCTGAAGTAACAAATCCTCACAAAATTAGGTATGCTATAAATATAGGTATAGCCACAACAACTATTTAAAGCCTTTTCTAGAACTAACTCCTGTTCTATGATGCTAACATACTTTCCAGAAATATATGCCAACACTTTCTAAACGCAAAATAATTGGACTTAAATTCCTTGCCGGCTTTCAAAAAAACAAAATATTGGTTAGTTTAAAAGATAAAATACTGTGGAATCGCTTATCTCAGCCGATTACCACTCGATACTGCCACACACTTCAATTCTTTTATTTAAACGAATATCCTAAGATTAAGTTACTCAACCTGTACTTATCTCGTCATTCTTCAAATTCAATTATTCTAAAAAGAAATAAAACAATTTTATAATATAGTGACCCAATCTACGCAATAGGCCTCCTGCCCATGTAGGCTGTTTCCAAGAATTAAAAAACTAGACGTAAGGTACAAGTGTATAAGTATATCTTAAATTTATAAGCCGTAAGTATTATTTTTATTAGAAATTAAGTTATGTTTTGTTTTATGTATATTGTACCATATGTTTATAATTGGAAATACACGATACTTTCATTCATTTCATTTATTCATTCATTCTTTTTAGGTCGACCGTCTATTGTTGGAACGCACAAAACTGTACAAGGTGTCACTTTATGTCAAACATCTATTTAACTTTGAAAAGACACATATCTGACACATTATCTGAAGCGATATTGCTGAACTAATATTCATCGAAACAATTTATTATACATTGTCAATTAGGGTACGTGCAAGGTTGGTTAAACCACTGCGCTCTATACAGTGCAGTGCGGTTAAAGAGAGCGGCTAAATTAGTTCACGCGCTAACACTGGCAAACACTGTAGAGGCTAAACGCAAGTGGCGCGGCCCTAGCGGGATAGTTTGGCGTGACTAACAGTTGCACCATGTTAAACTTTGACGCCCATGAGGAGAGGAATCGTGCTACAATGATGACTTTAGTGCTACTCGTGCATTAGCGGATCCGGGATTGGCATCGCGCGTGACCCGGAGCTCATAATTCTAATGGCGCGAGTTCGATCCCCGCAGTCACCACTTTCAACTTGAATGTGACTAATACGGTGACGCTAGGTAAAGGTCGAGATTGAGACGTGGTAGCGAGGACATTGTAACTTCGCCTCGTTAAACAAGACAAATCCGTACCTTCACCTTTTAGTGCTACGTCTGCCAGGCAAAAGTTAAACAAATCATTTTCATTATTCTGAACAAGTACTACCCTTTAACATTCCGCATCAGCTTTGCATGATAAACATTCTAAACGAATGCTGGCTTCTGGTTGGCCGAGCGGATCACGTGACCCCAGATGGCGTCACTGAAGCGTATCTCTACATGTTTCCTGCATTACAATGTCCGCGTGCTCGGCGCACTCTGGCGTCAGCTCGAGCCAGGGCTAAGGAACAACATAGCCGACAAACGCTACCGTGATTCTCAGCGACTTTCCTTTATCGGGAGAATATGATACCAAAGTGACCTTTGCGGGCCTTTTTCCTCCCTAAACGGGGTGCTATTTATTTACGGATTTTACAACTCTTGGTTAGTAAACTTATTTAGGCATGTGCACTATAAAATTAACAAAATCGTTTCTGATAGACTAAGATGGCAAAACCCGTGTTTCCGCTATCATCTTGGTCCTGCTGGTTTTATATTGTTGATTTATCGTCCACAAGTTTGGCTCGGTGATAAATGTTTATTGTATTTAAAATATTGCGTACTTTGTGGCATCACTACTATGACGTCTAATGTGTTTTATAGAATTGGTCTTAAGAGTATACGCTAGCCCCTGTATTTCCTAGCCCTGTTCTGAAGTGCTAGAACTGAGCCCGCAATTCAGATTGAACTGACACATGTGCTATTATTTTAATTGATTTCATTAGCTAATCCCACTATCGTCGTCTGCAAGTCTCAGATGTGTTGAAACCCGCTTTAATCATGCATTTACTCACTAAGCATAATTGAATTTTCTTTTGACGTCCCAATGAGATTAGGCTGCGTACTAAAATGGTTTTGCATTAAAAGTCAGTTAAAAGCGTAGGAGGTTTAATTTAGTTAACTTAGGTTCAGGCTTCGGGAAATCTTGTCCTTATTTCCAGAAACGAACGGTTAATAGGATCAGTTCAAGACAGACACTATTCATCAGTGGCCTTAATTGGCAAGTCAATTAGCTACAGTTTGTTTGATCTCGGCTTAAATTGCAAGAAAGACAATTTCAAAGATTTGTATCACTTTTTCATAATCATCATCAAGAGTGAAGATCAAGGAAGTATTTCAGTTACAACCAAATTGTATTTAGTAGTTTCTTTTTAGGAAAGACTTTTAACTAAAAGTAGGCTATAGTTCATCTCTAAGTCCTAAAGAAAAGCTTTTTGATTCGAGCTAAGTGTAACGACCAAGGTGCAGTTGAGGACGATAAATTTGCAACGATCAAAAAGAGTGGTGAACTATATATATTTTCAAGCTGCAACAGTATTGAGTATTAAATTTACATTAAAGTTTTGATTTTATGCAAATCCCAAAGTAGAGAGTTTTATTCACTGAGCAGCCTGTTTAAATTGTTGAGAAGGACATCTGCTACGCTGGTTTACTATCGCCTTGTGGCAAGAGTCAAACAAACTCGTTAAAACAGCTGCTGCCTTTACAAAATAAGGATAATCAAAATTACCTTTTTTCTTCCAAGAAAAGTAAGGATTATCAAAATCAACGTTTACTTCTAGAAAAAGTACAGATTCAACATGTGCTAAAACAAGCTAAATTAAAAAAAATACACGTAAAATTAGTTAAAAAATCAATTGCTTTACTTTTTTAAAAGTGTGAGCTGTTCCTTTACCAATTAAAAAGATTTAATCAGCAGGTTCAACTGTTTCATTCTATTCAACTGTCAATATATTGTCAATATATATGTTTAAATTGAACATTTTATAAAGAAAGAAGAGGGGCTTGAAAGAATCTTTTGCCTTGTTACCCTATCAGTAAGAGAGATGATGAAATCGATTACGAAAAATCCTATACAGATAAACCAAATCAAATCAGCTTTTCAACAGTTCAATACTAGTTAAAATGTAATTCCATGTTTTAAATGGAACATTTTATTGTAAAGAAAGAAGAGGTGCTTAACAGAATCTTTTGCCTTGCTACCCTATTAATTAAGGGTGAGAGATGATGAATTAAAACAATTCATTTATCCTAAATGATAATTCATAGATATATTTAACCTATTGAACGTCCCAAAATCTATTATGTTGAAACAGAACACGTCTTCAAAATGAGCATTTTCTAACACAACTCCAAACATTATAACGCATCTATTGTGGGAAAATTTATTTTCAAATTGCATTCGAAAATGTATTGTACTTTATGTTCATTGTGTAAGGGTCATTTTTAATTTTAAAATATCGCGCACGCTGATTTTAGTTTATTTTAAGTGTCATCCTATTTTAAGTGAGTGCGGTCTTAAAACTTCTTTCCCGAAACTTGAGCCTTTGTAACTTTAGGTGAACACTGTAAAAAACCTTTCGTGCTATATTTATGAAACCTTACCAATGTTTCTACATACCTTTATGAGTAGAAACGTCTTTATATGTCTAGCCCAAAAATTACATGCACAAGAATTTTTCTTTCCATATGTCCCCAAAACCTTTCCGAACTCTTTTTAAATTTTAGCGTGAAATTGAAAATATTCAAAATATTGAGATAAAACTGCATGCATCTTAGCGTGTAGTCTTACTAAAAAGACATGCACAACTTCAGGTAAATCGTAGTCAGGATCGTAAAAGGTGCATGCTCCCTTAAATTAAATTCCTATCCTAAAGTCCTCCCGAGATTAAGTACGTTATTCATTGAAAATCCAGTATTACGAAGAACACACGGACTAGCAGGTCTGGGCACCGATATAGTGGATATAGTGTTGTCTGATATAACACAGACTACATCAAACACTGTACATCGTGTTTGTGTTCGACATATCACGATCCGCTTGAGATCTGTCTGGTAATTGTGTCGTGAGCAGACACAGATCCCGACTCTATCGCATTTACTTTGTTACATTTATTTACTCACATTTGTCGTTGAAGTAGCATTTGTTTATCACGAAGCTAATTCTACTTGTTACAAACAGTTTTGACGGGTATGTGTAAGAGTATAGAAGTATTTAATTAGTTTGATTTCGAAAGGCATATGACCACTCAGACGAGATGATAAAGTACTACTACAAATCGGTGTTTGTAATCATGTCAGAAATGGTGATATAGCTTAAAACATATTTCGTAAACTGTACGACAATTTTGTTTTAAACAGAACCTATAATTTCAAGTTTCAATTCAAACCAGACGAAAATTGTTAATTGTTAACATATCATGGACACCATGGAAAACTCGCGAAAACCACGCAAATCGCATAGAAAACATCATGTCTAATTACAAATTTAGAACTCAAATACGGTTTGGTTACTCTAACCGTAGCAGGTTAAAACAGTTTACCTAATTATAATTTGATTACAACTTCGAAATACACCACATTATGAGGTAAGGGAAAAGGTAGCGAAGACGCCTCTGAGTAATGAATATATTCATATAGACCCATTCGTAAATTGGGTTTAGATTTCCACAATCGGATAGTTGTGATAGCCTCATCATCGGATCGATGGATAGTTCTATATACAACGGTTGACTCGTTTTAAAAAGATCAATCATTCCGATCAAACATACCAACTCAATCATCGACGTTCATACCCAAAAGAGAACATCAACGTTTTCATTTTCTCCCAAAAATATCATCAATATCTCTTTGTTGCACTGGGATTATAACTGCACCTTTAGTTCGTCTTTATGCGTCCAGCACTGCTGTTCTAAAATAGAAAATGATAAATATTTGGTAATATTCTTCAAAGAATATAACTATTTTACTCGAGTTTCTCTTAGGTTGTGTTACAGAGTGAGAACACACCGTGTAACAAGCTGTCAGCAGGCTGATATACAGGCTCTCACGTCCTAGTAATGCCTTATACAACGTGCAACTTCTATACTGCTAACAGCTTCAGTGCTGGAGGTACCTACACACCTCCACCTACATGTAGAGTGTGGTACTGGAGTGAGAACACACTCGTGTAACAAGCTGTCAGCAGCAGGCTGATATACAGGCTCTCACGTCCTAGTAATGGCTCCTTATACAACCTGCAGCTTCTATACTGCTAACAGCTCTCAGTGCTGGAGGTACCCACACACACCCACCTACATGTAGAGTGTGGTACAGGAGTGAGAACACATGTGTCAAAATAAGCTGTCAGCAGCAGGCTGATATACAGGCTCTCACGTCCTAGTAATGGCTCCCATACAACCTGCAGCTTCTATACTGCTAACAGCTCTCAGTGCTGGAGGTATTACACACATCCACCTACATGTAGAGTGCGGTACGGGAGTGAGAACTACTCATGTAACAAGCTGTCAGCAGCAGGCTGATATACAGGCTCTCACGTCCTAGTAATGGCTCCCTATACAACCTGCAGCTTCTATACTGCTAACAGCTCTCAGTGCTGGAGGTATCTACACACATCCACCTACATGTAGAGTGCGGTACGGGAGTGAGAACTTACTCATGTAACAAGCTGTCAGCAGCAGGCTGATATACAGGCCCTCACGTCCTGGTAATGGCTCCTTATACAACCTGCAGCTTCTATACTGCTAACAGCTTTCAGTGCTGGAGGTATTTACACACATCCACCTACATGTAGAGTGCGGTACAGGAGTGAGAACTTACTCATGTAACAAGCTGTCAGCAGCAGGGTGATATACCGGCTCTCACGTCCTAGTAGTGGCTCCTTATACAACCTGCAGCTTCTATACTGCTAACAGCTCTCAGTGCTGGAGATATCTACACACATCCACCTACATGTAGAGTGTGGTACGGGAGTGAGAACTCACTCATGTAACAAGCTGTCAGCAGCAGGCTGATATACAGGTCTCACGTCCTAGTAATGGCTCCTTATACAACCTGCAGCTTCTATACTGCTAACAGCTCTCAGTGCTGGAGGTATCTACACACATCCACCTACATGTAGAGAGTGCGGCGGGAGTGAAAACACACTCGTAACAAGCTGTCAGCAGCAGGCTGATATACAGGCTCCGTCCTAGTAATGGCTCCTTATACAACCTGCAGCTTCTATACTGCTAACAGCTCTCAGTGCTGGAGGTATCTACACACATCCACCACATGTAGAGTGCGGTACGGGAGTGAGAACTTACCATGTAACAAGCTGTCAGCAGCAGGCTGATATACAGGCTCTCACGTCCTAGTAATGGCTCCTTATACAATGCAGCTTCTATACTGCTAACAGCCTCAGTGCTGGAGGTACCCACACACCTCCACCCACAGAGGTACTGGAGTGAGAAGAACACTCGTGTAACAAGCTGTCAGCAGCAGGCTGATATACAGGCTCTCACGTCCAGTAATGGCTCCTTATACAACCTGCAGCTTCTATACTGCTAACAGCTCTCAGTGCTGGAGGTACCTACACACCTCCACCCACATGTAGAGTGGTACAGGAGGAGAACACACTCGTGTAACAAGCTGTCAGCAGCAGGCTGATATACAGGCTCTCACGTCCTAGTAATGGCTTCTTATACAACCTGCAGCTTCTATACTGCTAACAGCTCTCAGTGCTGGAGGTATCTACACACATCCACCTACATGTAGAGTGCGGTACGGGAGTGAGAACACACTCATGTAACAAGCTGTCAGCAGCAGGCTGATATACAGGCTCTCACGTCCTAGTAATGGCTCCTTATACAACCTGCAGCTTCTATACTGCTAACAGCTCAGTGCTGGAGGTATCTACACACATCCACCTACATGTAGAGTGTGGTACGGGAGTGAGAACTCACTCATAACAAGCTGTCAGCAGGCTGATATACAGGCCTCACGTCCTGGTAATGGCTCCTTATACAACCTGCAGCTTCTATACTGCTAACAGCTTCAGTGCTGGAGGTATTTACACACATCCACCTACATGTAGAGTGGTACAGGAGTGAGAACACACTGTGTAACAAGCTGTCAGCAGCAGGGTGATATACCGGCTCTCACGTCCTGGTAATGGCTCCTTATACAACCTGCAGCTTCTATACTGCTAACAGCTTTCAGTGCTGGAGGTATTTACACACATCCACCTACATGTGGAGTGTGGTACAGGAGTGAGAACACACTCGTGTAACAAGCTGTCAGCAGCAGGCTGATATACTGCGGCCTCACGTCCCATGGCTCCCCACAACGTGCAGCTTACAATACAAGCAACAGCTCTCAGTGCTGGAACATCCACATTCCACATGTAGAGTGCGGTACAGTGAGCACTCATGTAACAGCTGTCATCAGTGCAGGCTGATATACAGGCTCTCACGTCCTAGTAATGGCTCCTTATACAACCTGCAGCTTCTATACTGCTAACAGCTCTCAGTGCTGGAGGTATCCACACATCCACCTACATGTAGAGTGCGTACTGAGTGAGAACACACTCGTGTAACAAGCTGTCAGCAGCAGGCTGATATACAGGCTCTCACGTCCTAGTAATGGCTCCACAACCTGCAGCCTCTATACCTCGCTAACAGCTCTCAGTGTTGGAGGTCCTACACACATCCACCTACATGTGGAGTGTGGTACTGGAGTGAGAACACACTGTGTAACAAGCTGTCAGCAGCAGGCTGATATACAGGCTCTCACGTCCTAGTAATGGCTCCCATACAACCTGCAGCTTCTATACTGCTAACAGCTCTCAGTGCTGGAGGTATCTACACACATCCACCTACATGTGAGTGGTACGGGAGTGAGAACTCACCTTGTAACAAGCTGTCAGCAGGCAGGTATACAGGCTCTCACGTCCTAGTAATGGCTCCCATACAACCTGCAGCTTCTATACTGCTAACAGCTCTCAGTGCTGGAGGTATCTACACACATCCACCTACATGTAGAGTGGTACGGAGTGAGAACTTCATGTAACAAGCTGTCAGCAGCAGCATACAGGCCTCACGTCCTAGTAATGGCTCTTATACAACCTGCAGCTTCTATACTGCTAACAGCTTTCAGTGCTGGAGGTATTTACACACATCCACCTACATGTAGAGTGGTACAGGAGAGAAACACCTGTAACAAGCTGTCAGCAGCAGGCTGATATACAGGCTCTCACGTCCTAGTAATGGCTCTCTTATACAACGTGCAGCTTCTATACTGCTAACAGCTCTCAGTGCTGGAGGTATCTACACACATCCACCTACATGTAGAGTGCGTACGGAGTGAGAACACACTCGTGTAACAAGCTGTCAGCAGCAGGCATATACCGGCTCTCACGTCCTAGTAGTGGCTCCTTATACAACCTGCAGCTTCTATACTGCTAACAGCTCAGTGCTGAGGTATCTACACACATCCACCTACATGTAGAGTGCGGTACGGAGTGAGAACTACCATGTAACAAGCAGCAGGCTGATATACAGGCCCTCACGTCCTGGTAATGGCTCTTATACAACCTGCAGCTTCTATACTGCTAACATTCAGTTTCCAGTGTTGGTACACACATCCACCTACATGTAGAGTGCGGTACAGGAGTGAGAACACACCCGTGTAACAAGCTGTCAGCAGCAGGCTGATATACCGGCTCTCACGTCCTAGTAATGGCTCCCTATACAACGTGCAGCTTCTATACTGCTAACAACAGCTCAGTGCTGGAGGTATCTACACACATCCACCTACATGTAGAGTGCGGTACGGGAGTGAGAACTTACTCCATGTAACAAGCTGTCAGCAGCAGGCTGATATACAGGCTCTCACGTCCTAGTAATGGCTCCCTATACAACCCGCAGCTTCTATACTGCTAACAGCTCTCAGTGCTGGAGGTATCTACACACATCCACCTACATGTAGAGTGCGGTACGGGAGTGAGAACCTCACTCATGTAACAAGCTGTCAGCAGCAGGCTGATATACAGGCTCTCACGTCCTAGTAATGGCTCCCTATACAACCTGCAGCTTCTATACTGCTAACAGCTCTCAGTGCTGGAGGTATCTACACACATCCACCCACATGTAGAGTGTGGTACAGGAGTGAGAACACACCCAACAAGCTGTCAGCAGCAGGCTGATATACAGGCTCACGTCCTAGTAATGGCTCCTTATACAACGTGCAGCTTCTATACTGCTAACAGCTCTCAGTGCTGGAGGTATCTACACACATCCACCTACATGTAGAGTGTGGTACGGGAGTGAGAACTTACTCATGTAACAAGCTGTCAGCAGCAGGCTGATATACAGGCTCTCACGTCCTAGTAATGGCTCCCATACAACCTGCAGCTTCTATACTGCTAACAGCTCTCAGTGCTGGAGGTATCTACACACATCCACCTACATGTGAGTGGTAGGGAGTGAGAACTCACCTAACAAGCTGTCAGCAGCAGGCTGATATATACAGGCTCTCACGTCCTAGTAATGGCTCCTTATACAACCTGCAGCTTCTATACTGCTAACAGCTCTCAGTGCTGGAGGTATCTACACACATCCACCTACATGTAGTGTGTAGTACAGGAGTGAGAACACACCGTGTAACAAGCTGTCAGCAGCAGGCTGATATACAGGCTCACGTCCTAGTAATGGCTCCCTACAACGTGCAGCTTCTATACCGCTAACAGCTCAGTGCTGGAGGTTTCACACATCAACCTACATGTAGAGTGTGGTACAGGAATGAGAACACACCCGTGTAACGAGCTGTCAGCAGCAGGCTATACAGGCCCTCACGTCCTGGTAATGGTCTACCACCGTGAAGCTTCTATACCGCTAAAAGCTCTCAGTGCTGGAGGTATCTACACACATCCACCTACATGTAGAGTGTGGTACTGAGTGATAACACACCGTGTAACAAGCTGTCAGCAGCAGGATGATATACAGGCTCTCACGTCCCAGTAATGGCTTATACAACGTGCAGCTTCTATACTGCTAACAGCTCCAGTGCTGGAGGTTTCTACACATCAACCCATGTAGAGTGTGGTACAGGAATGAGAACACACTCGTGTAACGAGCTGTCAGCAGCAGGCTGATATACAGGCCCTCACGTCCTGGTAATGGCTCCTTATACAACGTGAAGCTTCTATACTGCTAAAAGCTCCAGTGCAGGTATCTACACACATCCACCTACATGTAGAGTGTGGTACTGGAGTGATAACACACCTTGTAACAAGCTGTCAGCAGCAGGATGATATACAGGCTCTCACGTCCTAGTAATGGCTCCTTATACAACGTGCAGCTTCTATACTGCTAACAGCTCTCAGTGCTGGAGGTTTCTACACACATCAACCTACATGTAGAGTGTGGTACAGGAATGAGAAACACCTGTGTAACGAGCTGTCAGCAGCAGGCTGATATACAGGCCCTCACGTCCTGGTAATGGCTCCTTATACAACGTGAAGCTTCTATACTGCTAAAGCTCAGTGTTGAGGTATCCACACACATCCACCTACATGTAGAGTGTGGTACTGGAGTGATAACACACTCAGTAACAAGCTGTCAGCAGGATGATATACAGGCTCACGTCCTAGTAATGGCTCCTTATACAACGTAGCTTCTATACTGCTAACAGCTCTCAGTGCTGGAGGTATCTACACACATCAACCTACATGTAGATGGTACAGGAATGAGAACACACTCGTGTAACAAGCTGTCAGCAGCAGGATGATATACAGGCTCTCACGTCCTAGTAATGGCTCCTTATACAACCTGCAGCTTCTATACTGCTAACAGCTCTGTGAGATATCTACACACATCCACCCATGTAGAGTGTGGTACTGGAGTGAGAACACACTCTGTGTAACAAGCTGTCAGCAGCAGGCTGATATACAGGCTCTCACGTCCTAGTAATGGCTCCTTATACAACCTGCAGCTTCTATACTGCTAACAGCTCTCAGTGCTGGAGGTATCTACACACATCCACCTACATGTAGTAAAAGTGTGGAGTGAGAACACACCTGTGTAACAAGCTGTCAGCAGCAGGATGATATACAGGCTCTCACGTCCTAGTAATGGCTCCTTATACAACCTGCAGTTTTATACTGCTAACAACTCTCAGTGCTGGAGGTATCTACACACATCCACCCACATGTAGAGTGTGGTACAGGAATGAGAACACACTCGTGTAACAAGCTGTCAGCAGCAGGCTGATATACGTCCTAGTAATGGTCCTTATACAACCTGCAGTTTCTATACTGCTAACAGCTCTCATTGCTGAGATATTCTAAATCCTGTATGTACAGCACGGTTTGACCTTTGTTTAAGAAGTTAGTTTCAATAGTCAGCTTACATCTTTCAATTCATATTGGAAACATTTGATGGCTTTGTATATTACCTGTGTACACTTTCACCCTATATGTTTTAATCAACCACTTTACCAAAGTCAACAAAACAACATTTTAGTCCGAGACCGTCTAATTCCCTTTATTGTTACTAACTCTACAGCATCACACATATCATACAAACGCGATTTATACAATAATCATAAAATATCAACCGACGTGGTTTGTTTTGTTTTGTTTGTTTTTTTTTTTTTATTTGATTATCTTAAAATAGTTTAGAAACTGTTTCGCGAAACAACACATAGCACGCCAAACCTAAAATTGCACATATTTTATAGGTAGATTTGTAATTATCAAATCCTTGATGTTAAAATCCAAATTATTGTTTTTGAAGTATAAATTTCCAGAAAAGCGTTTTCAACCTTTCGTCTTAACTCCAAACCCAGTATACAGATCCTACCAGAACTACGAACAGTTCGGAGTATTCGGTAAATTTTCACTTCTCATCACACACACTCGTAGCACTGAGGTAGTCCTACGTTGTTTGGTAAATATAAGCAAATATTACAGCTAAATAATCATACCATCTAGCGATAAACAAGATTAGAATAAGAGCCATATGATAATGAGCCACCTGAACGCAACATGTCTGGCGCAGCAAATGTCCTATTCCGTACCTCAGGTCACGTACTAAGGCGCTTTGGCCATAACGCTTATTGTTTTTGATATAAGGGGTACAAGGCATAAGCACGAGACGTGAGTCGACTGTGTTTGCCGCTCGTTTATTTTACACACGGCGAGAACTCTTTACCACGAACCCACGAGATTGTTTCTGTCCGTACTAAAAGTTATATTTTATTTGTATTGAAATATTTTTAGAAAACGTATAAATTTCATACTTAATAGGCTAATTGATTTCTGGAATAATTTGATGGTTACCTATATTTAACTCGAACTACATTAACATCCGAATTCATTTTGGGTGAGCTCTTTTAATCAGTTTAGACTACTCCTCTTTTCAACTCCTTTAAAATTTCCATTCCAGCCCATCATCTCAAAGCTACCGAGTGAAGCCCCACTTAGGCTTCAGCGACTTTGGAATAGCCTGCCTCGAGACCTGCAGACCATAGAAAGAAGTTTTCCGAATTAAGATTAAGGCGCTTCAGAAACCCTTTTACCACATTAATAGAATAGTATTCGTACTCAAGAGGGTGAACCTGTGCTATAATTATTTATTTAATTTGTGTATACAGATACAGAGACCGGTTTTTAAAATAGTGACTGAAGCTGAAGCAGTGAGATCGAAATATTTCAAACTAATTAGTACGATGTTTTGACGCGGTTCGAACCAGAATAGTAACACCAACTAATATTTACACACTTACAACTGTAATAAGGATAAGGATGAAACCGATATGTCTTTGAAAATTACCTACAGAGAGCTAAAAGAATGAAGTAATTTGATCGAGATTGGTTTGAAAAGCACCTGCAGGAAGCCTAAAATGAAGCTGTATGAAGGTAAAAAGTATCTTTATGTTGTTTTGCATATTTTGCGTCGTTTACAGAGGGAATTTTGAATCTAGATAAAGCCTTTCATGAGTTTGAAAACCACCGGTGATTTGATTGAATGTCTATAGGAACGCAATTCAACTAAGAGTGGCCTGCGGTACGAGAAACCATTACTTGATCAAATGACTGGCTGGAACCGACTCTTTGAATATGACATTCTGATTTTCTCAGTTTATTCCGAGTTAGTGAACAGCACCTTTCGGTATAAAACTGTAAAAACTACCTGGGTAGATGGACCGTATGCAGTAATCATATTTATTTTAAGTATAGGGTGTTTTTTTTAACGCAACCAAATTTTCAGTATATTGTAAGTTGTGCTTTACAAGTGATATAGATTCATACGTCTCACAACTATTTTGTTCTCTTTAATATCTAAAGCCTGAGTCACACTTGGCTACTTAATAGCCACTACTGGTTCGCTGCTAGTAAAATAGCTGCTACTAAAGTTGTCACACATAAAACATGGTAGCTGCTACCTAGTTTGATTGTGCTAATCCGTTTCATTTTGTTCTGTCTGACAAGCGTGTAAAATGTCATCTGTTGGTATAAGGCGTAATGATTTAAACCACTTGATATTAGGGTGTGTAACAGACGTTTGTGATTATTTGATCAACTATTTACAAAACAAAAATAGTTACGGAAAAAAATTCCGAGCCGCACGAAATTAGAGATAGCCTTAAAATACATTGCAACCATCAAAATTTTATGACATCCCCTCCGGTCCCCTTAATATCACTCATTGTCACTTAACTGTTTTACAAATACACTTGAAACAAAACTCAAGAGTTGACAGAGAGCACGCGCAGTTGCATCTAGCCGGTAGCTCAGTATCACACTAGCCGCCAGACTGCTACTTGCTAGCCGCTAGTTGGTCACGTGACTCACTCTGCTCGAGTTAGTAGCACGGAAAATAAAACATGTTTGATTTTTGATGCTAGTGGTTTTGACTAGCGCGCTACTGTTAGTAGCCGCTACTACCTATGTCACACTATACCTAGTAGCCGCTACTTCGATAGCTGCTAGTAAAGTAGCCAAATGTGACTCAGGCTTAACTGGTCTGTACTGTTGCATATTGCGATTTTGATTTCATTCGTTGATATTATTGTGAAACAAACGTAATCAAGTTTTAGCAAAGATCCAAAAGTGTTTGTTTTGGAAAAACACTTAACAAAATAATTCTCTTAGTGTCAAGATGCATTTGAAGACAGGTTTACATGTGTGAATATTAAAAAAATCTAATGTTCACAGACTTAATAAAGTTTTTAAGAAACAGTGTCTGAAAATATACCAGAAGAAGGACTGTACTGAATGAAGAAATGTTGAAAAACTGTAGATTTTAGTAACTTACCCTAAAAAGTCTTAAAGAATTTCGAAACATCAAAAGAAAATAGCTCACTCAAACTTCAAAGTTTACCTCAAATTCCTTTGAAAAGGAATAAAAATATCTTATTCTCAAGCACTCTTAAATATGAAACCCTCTTTGGTCTTTGCTAAAACCTTGACTGCGTTTGTTTAACGCATAACAATAGTAACATAAAATTAGGCAATGAATACCACAATACAGACCTAATTTTACCAGCGAGTCATGCAAACTCGTGATAAAATTTCTTGTAAAGAATGACTTACCGGGGTTTGAAAATTGGGTTGCGTTTAAATAAAAACCCCTAAAAAATAAGTCTTGTTTAGCAAGGCAAAGTTAGGACTACAAAATCATCTCTACCTTTTAATTTCGACCATTACCTACCGTAACGATAAATTCTAACTAATTGATAATGTTGATTGCGGAAATCGAACCCGCAAAACCAGAGTTACGGGCCCACTGTGGCTAATAGGCGCTAGATGATGATATGACTACAGTTGTGTACTGCGGATATAGTTGTGAGGGAAATGCACGTCGCGTTTCTCAACAAATAGATAAGTTGCTGCTAACTAATCTATGACAATACCACCCACGGCGAAGCTAAGAACACCTAATGTCCGGAATAACTTAAAGATGTAATAACAGTTGACTAGTGAAGTCAACAGATTTCGTTGTATTAAATCTACGGCAATGAGCGAAAGGTCTGTTCAAAAATATTGTAGATCAACTTGAGGGGATTTTAGTTCTCCTTAGTTCAGTCTTTCTAAATTTTAGTAAATCATTCGTTGTAAAATATGTTCCTGGACATTTTTACGAGTAGTTTAATACCATCGATGAGCTCAAACATTTAAGTGCCAACCTCAATATATGCATACATACATTTCTTCCAAATATGGACATGACACTGAAAAATTCCCTTCTGTATTATTCCTGTCAACTAGCTTACCTCGCGGTCGTAAAAGAAATTCCATAACCGTGTATAGATGTATCAATGAAAAGAATATGATGATAATCTTCTCATGAACGAGAATATGAAACAAAATAAATAGATACAAGCAAGATAAACACAAGATACAAGATATATACAGTTGTATACACAAGATATACACTAAGACATAAGCAAACGTAATAATTAATTAAGAGAGTTCGACTGAGAAGACAGATTATTCAACTAACAAATACACGTACAACAAAAATTCGTTGATGAATTATGCAGTATTTGATAAGTCAATGTTTCCGGGTTTTCGCAAACTTCAACAAAAAACAGTCCATTACAAAATTGCAAGTCTGGCGCAAAGAGAGATAGTGTACTCTGGAGTGATTGTCTCTTGTCGAGATATTATGTCTTGTAGAAACAATACATCAGATAGTTTTGCTCCAGTTTGCGTCTTCGTTCACTTCACCGAGTTTCTACGTCAATTTAATAAATTTTACTTATTTGGAAAATGTATTAAAACGTATAGGTTTTACCTGTTTGCGTATTAAAAGCCACAAAAGGCAATTTTGACCGCGATTTTTAAAGTTAAAAACATAGACTCAAACGCTGGAGAGACCATGATTGAAATACACTTTTTAGTTAACGCGACTTGTTTATTAATTAAAAATTGGCAACCTGTGCAGGGTGAGTTTTAAATTTCCCCGTCCACCTTAACTTTTGAAAAAGGAAATTAATATACTATAAAGCTGTTTGGGTGACTGACTGGTGAACGAGAGAAATGTTTAGGCACTTTCCGTAGATCTGTTTTTATCAAGCGAAGCCATAAGCCGAAGCGGGGGTCTGGGGGCGTAGCCCCCCACCGAGCCCGAAGGGCGAGTACTTTTTAAACATCTTTTAGGAATGTGTTTTATGAGTCTAAAGTTTGTTTTGACGTACTTTGCGTTACCCACTCCACACCCAAAATCCGGGGAAAGAGGGCCCCCTTGTGACACCTCTAAAGAAAAAAAATTTTAACACAAACATAATTATTTTTATCTTAACTCGTTTTGTTTCATGCCGAATTAAAGATTACACAAAATTAGGTTTAAATGCCACATTTCACATTCAATTTATTTTGGATGACAACAAACAAAACAAAATTTTCTTCAAAATACTCTGAGGAAAAAATTACAACCCTACAACATAATCCTATAGAGAATTTTCCAGAAAATGTGTCATTCAAAAAAATTGTAATCTTTAAATTGGTATAGAATAAAAACGAGTCGAGATGAAAAATGTTCTTTGCACCGTTGAATTTATGTTGAAATTCCCTTTCTTGTGTGCTGGTGCCTCAAGGAAGACGGGTTTGTATTTAAAAATTGGGGAGACCCTCCGGATTTTGGGTGTGGGTGGGTGACGAAAAAAATGCCTAAACAAATTTCAGACTTCTTTAAAACATTTCCAAAAGCGTTTTAAAAATTCTGACTTTTTCAGAAGTTAACGTAAGGGGTCATTTAAAACTACCCTTTGTAAATTTGGGATTTTCTCCTTGTTAAATAAGTCGGTTACATTTCTTAAAACTTCGGTTAAGTTGCTTAATAGAAGCATTGCCCCAATTTATCATTTGCAAAATTATCAATTAACAAAACTCTTGAAACTATCCTATTGGACACGGAGCCTGTAGATTTTCTGTGATGAACAAAGGGGTGGACTGATACAGCGGATATTTCAATAACAAGGACCAATAACCGTTGTCACTCTGCAGTGGTCAATTAATTCCCAACATGTTCCCGCCAAACGACACGGCCCTACAAACACACAACTGGGTGGGTCACATAACCTGTAATTATTGTGTTTTCCCTTTATGATTTAACCGGTGAAAATTCTCAGAAATGTTGTCATCGTCAACAACAAACTTAGCGGATCCGTAGTGGATTGGTATCTTACGTGACGCATCAATCGGGTGGCACGGTTCGATCCCCGCAGTCACCACTTACAATTTGTAATGTGACTGTAGGTAAAGGACGAGGTTGAGTGGTAGAGAGGACTTTGTAGTCCTAACTTCACGTCGTTAAACAAGACAAGTTTTACCCTTTTTTACTTTTACAAACTTCAATGCTCAAAACTTTTAGCTAAATCACTGCTTGTTGTTTCCAATAATTATATTGACCGTACAAATGGAGTTTAAACTACCCTGTGATTATATTTACGTTTATAGCATAAAATTCTTCACCCTAAAACATAACTCAACTATGCCAAGTACTAAAGATCCAAAGAGGTTCATCTTGGCAAGTTATCTAAAGAGGGAACGTATCTAGAGCGAAGATCGTGTTTGCTTAACATTTGAAAACCAATAGTTCTTGAGTGTACAAACCCACCTCTGCTTCGCTTCTACTGTTTGTCTTCAAAAGTACGAGATGTTTCTATATTTCCATTGATATGTATCTGTGAAAGCTAAATTTATCAGAGTGAAATAGTTCTCTTCCACTAAACCTCATTGTCATTTTTATGTAACCAATTGGCAATTAACCATTGGTTGTTAAACTTTATTCTACGTTCTTCAACTGAACTGTACTCTCTCGCCAATGAATATCAAACATAAATAGCTAGAATTATTTGTAAGAGTTAAAAATTCAAAAACATCCAAGATGTTTCACAGGTCTACTCGTACTCAACGTATGAACTTATCACTGAAATTTGGAGCTGTTGATACAGTAATGTTGCTTTTCTTTGGACGAAATAGTTAGCATAACGCCATGATGTTGCTCTAAAATTATTAAACTAAACACATACTTTAATATCACCCCACAGAGTACAAACCATGAATGTTGTGTTCAAGTATGATGTTTTCTTTATATCTTCAGAGCTTTTGAGTTATAATACTATGGTTTGCAAAGTTCGAAAAACCGGATAAACAAAGAGTTTGATAATATGATAAAAGTTATTTAAAGGAAGAAAGCAGAAAATGTCAAGAGACATATTTATCATTTAAAGTATTGTAATTCTAATTCTAGATTCAATTTGTCGTTAGTGTTTCATCTTAAAGAGTTATGGATTTATTAGTTGTTCAAGGTATTTTGCTGACGATGAAAGAGTTTATGGGTTTAAAATATAATTGTAATCTTTTCATCGTTAATAAACAAAACGAACATGACGTTACAGAATGTGCAATCTGAGCTCATCTTCAGGTGAAAAGTAAAATATAAAAGAAAACATTATAAAAGAGGATTGTCTAAAAATAACCCAACACAAGCTGGCAAGTCAAAGATAGTTAAACGACTTCAAACTTAAAAAATATTCGAAAACCAAACAACATCCATATAAATGTTTTAAATAACAAATGCAACCAGAGAAAGAAAACACGTCTTCGACCGGTGACAACTACCACCTGATCGAAATTGTTCGAAAAAACACGCACAGATTGTTTAATTATGTGTTTTGTCAGCTTACACTGATTAATTTAGGCTTGCTTCTTATCTAATCATTTCAGATCATATTTGAGTTACCGCGTCACAGTTGAAATATAATTACTGCTAACAGTAAATACTGCGTAGCAGTAATTATATTTCAACTGTGACGGTAAAACCGGAAGCCTTAGATCTCAGTGATGACACCGGCCGCGAAAGCCTAAGAATTAAGATTCTTATCTCATGTTTTCGTAACTTTTAAGTAAATAACCACCTAAAGAAGGGAGCAGAATGTAGATTCCGAACCGCCATGATCTTCTTGTTAACTACTGATGGAAACGTCCGTGATAATCTTTCACTCTCAGGAGCTATATTTGTAGGCCTAACTAAATTTGGAAAAATATATGTTTGGTAAAAACTTATAGTATGTCATGTAATGAGGTGAAGTTAGACCAACAAAGTCCACTTTGCCACTCAACCTCGACCAATACTTAAAGTTACCAAATAGTTAATTTACAAATGTAAGTGGTGACCCCGAAGTTTGATCCCACGTGAGTGGAGTGATGAGCTGTGTACTATTTTGTTTCAGCATATCGTAATCCCGAACGAGAATGTCAATACAACAGATTATTTTCTAAAATTACAATACGACACTACGAAGCAACACTTAAGGGTTTGCAGGGCAGTGCTACAGTACCGTGGGATATATAAGGCAAATACCTGTGGAGGGTTCAGATGTGGGTTTTGTAATGCTGAGTAAACACAAGCCCCGAGCAACATACGGTATTCTCTCTAGTGCAGTCTCTAACTCCCCGGCCACACCTATTTGTTCTGCCTTGTTAGATTTGTGGCAGGGAAATATATTATAGTTCTTGGTTTTATTAATACTAGAAGGGTAATTATAATACGGTAAGGTCTGTTATACAGGTGACTGAACGAATAAATGTGTAGGCACTTCCCGGCATGTTTCGTATCCCCCTCAACCATTAACTCTTTTTGAACCTCTTGGTGTGCATCGAGAAAAGTCTTCTTTTTTTAGCGATGTCAAGTTAACGGCCAAAAAAGGTGGCGTCTGAAAGTCTGCTTCTTTTTTTCAAAACAAACCACAGGTTATAGTATAGTTATAGTATTTGATTTGAAATAAAAACGTTAACTATTTTGGACCATGGCAGCAAAACAGTTGCAAATGCTCCCAAAATACGATGCCGTAGAAATAGTAGAGGTCTGGGGATTGCAGCGAGCCCGAAGGGCGAGTTTGTGAATAAAGGTGTTTAAGGACAGAATTTGTGGCCCGACCCGGACTTGAACACGTTTTCTTTACTTACCAGGTGAGTATGCTGACGGTTACGCCTTCCGACCACCCTACGTATATCTTTAGATCTAGATTAATTAGAAAATTCATGTCACTGTTTTAAAACCAGAGGAGGGAGAACTACCGAGCTGGGAGATACAGTATCACATGCAGTAGTTCAAATAAAGTCAAGTTTGAGAACAAATAATCCAATAAACGTTGTTGTCTGAAAGACCTCACCAGAAAATAAAATGTATTGGATTGTATGTTCTCAACCTTAAACTTATTTTAAATTTCCAATATTTGAATTTTTTTTTTTTTGCTGAATGAAAAGGATGGAACGAAGCGGCTGATAATTCTTCAATAACAAGAACCAATAACCGTTGTCACTCGGCGGTGGTCAATTAATTCCCCACCATGTTCCCGCCAATGACACGGTCCCTCTCAAACACATGACTGTGTCACTGCTGTGTTCCGTAGCCAATAATTACCCAGCTCGTTTCTTTTATATTTGTTGTCAAATTCCAACTTTTATCTTTCAGTATTGGACGTAACATTTGGTTTACCACGAAACTTTAGAAAGACGGAAACTAAAGTTTAGGGTTAAGTCTAAGAAGAATATTTTTTTGTTACCTTCAAAGATATTTAAAATAACGTTCAACAGATTTTACTTAAAAAATCGTTCAAAAAGATCCATATTACCTTATTTTAATAAAACTACAGTAATAAAACACACAATTATAGAGTAGCGTACCCATGGCGGGTTGGAGATGTGCGCAACTCTAAATCGTATCAATCAGTTGATATGGGTTCGATCCCCGCAGCTACCGCAACAATTTTTCAGGTGGTTTTGTAGTGACACTAGGTAAGGTCGAGGTTGAGTAGAAGAGAGGGCTTTGTACTCCCAACTTTGCGTCAGCTAACAAAACAAATGGACTTAGCTTTAACCACACCACAAAAATGGTGAGGGTTTAGAATCAGGTTAAAGCTCTATAGGCTAGACCAGGTTTGTACGGTGGGATATCAAGTTTAAATTAAATAACTCACCCTGCGGCCTCGTATGCTGTTCGCTTCGCTCACGGTGGCTTATTAAAAAGCGCCATTCGCTGCGTTCATGGCGTTGCTCGGCCTGCGGCCTCGCTAGGTGTTTCAAATAAGTTGGCGTTAATCGTTTGTATATATGACCATTGTAATGTTGATAATTATCTTAAAACGCCATAACACGACATGATTTATTTTTATAATTTAGTACTTCTAGTTACTCTATCAAGTTTAATTCATCATATTATTTGAAACATAAATTTTCGAATCTTTTAGTATGATTTTTGCCGACGTAAGACCTATACCGCGGGTGGTATAGCCGTTGTAAAACATCAAATCTAACGAAAGTATGCACTTTGGGTACATATATAAGATGTTGTATGGCACAAATTTAATTTTTTTTATTTTTCCCCGCATAGTGTTTTTTAGTCGTTCTAACTTAAGTTGGTTTCGTGGTCCTAAGAGTCATATAAGTACCCGTTAAGTTAGCCCAAACACACGAAAAAGTAAATTTTGACCAGTTTAGCAAATTACCTACTGGAGATAGGATAAACTTCAAATACAAAGGTTGTAGAAAACTTCATTTTACACTGACGATTTTCCGTCAAATCAAAGATTCGATCACTAGTTTAGCCGCTACAGTCAAAATAGTAAACCACTGCACAACCCTATTTTTGGCCGACGCCATTAACGGCAGCTACCGCGCCGGGTGATAAAAAAGTAGAGTTTTAAAATTTTTCCTGGCGACTTCACAACAAGACCTTTAAAACAAATATATGCTTGAAGGGGGTAGCTCTACTGGAAGTGCCTAAACATTTCTCTCGTTCACCAGTCAGCCACTCAAACGGCTTTATAGTATATTAACTCTCAAATGTTATTGAAAACTTTCTAATTCAGTTTGTAAATTTCAATGCGCTTTGAAGTACGTAGTTTTTGAGTGTTTTCTTTAATAAATCATACCCATTACATACAACACAACAGCCACAGTAGCGCACTAAATAAGTAACGTTCAAACTATTAAAATATCTGTAGATAACATTATAGTAAGATGCAAGTAAACTTTCTACATCAAATGTCAGTAGTAGAAGGAAACTCGTTGAAGAGAAGCAAGCGGTGAGCTTATATACACAAGAACTATTGGTTTTCAAATGTATAACAAACACGGTCTTCGTCCGAGTACATTTTCCTTTGGCGTCCTTTTCTTGACGATATATTCTTTGGATGTGTTCTTTCCTAAACTGAAGCTTAGGCTAAAACTCTGTGTATCTATAAGATTTGACTTTAATGTTTTGGATAAAACCAATCATACAGAGGTTGATCCACACACAAATGAGTTTTCCAAGAAAATAAACTTTAAACATTTCTGAAAATTATGTACCTGAAAATGTTTTATTTACACACAAAACTAAAATAACATAAATAAATTTCAGAAAAGATTTACTTAGGGATACTGTTATATATTCAGATTCGGACCCATGGCAGGTTAGAAACATGCGTGACTCCGAATTCAATTCCCGGAATCACCACTTACATTTCTAATGTGACTTTACGGGAACGCTAGGTAAAGGTCAGGTTGGTGGTAGAGAGGACTTTGTTGTCCTAACTTCGCCTCGTTAAACAAGACAAACTTCACTTTTTATACATTGGACGCGGAGGTCTGAATGATGGTCCGAATCCAGTTCCAGGCAGTCATTAATAACATCTTTTTACTAATGTGACCATTTGTTTTAAAATTCAATTACTACTAGTGAATAGAGGGTTAATAAGTGGATTTTCATTAAACCTGGCACTAAAAGTGGTTGGAAACTAATAAAATATTGATTAATTAGATAATCCAGCACTCAACAAGCTTTATTGTCTTCAAATTCAAGCATCACACAACACTTACAACAGTTGACTTAAGAAAACATCAAATACGTACCCAAACCAGTGTAAATATAACTTTTTGAGTTTTTCTTTCCAATGGTACCAATTAAAATTGTCTAAGAGCAATTTTACCCAGTAAAATTTATAATCAAAATCAGGAACATCATTCGTAATAACCCTGTATATAAAGTTTAGCCATATGACTCAGGAGGTGTTGGTAAGCATTTTTGCAAAATTGCAAACCGCTCCTTTCTACGACATGTCCCCTTCTCATTAACGAGAGACACGAATAAATAGCTTTATTTATTGCTTGTGGAAGTTTTATAATAACATCATTTTTTATCATCGCTTCACACGAGATTGAAGAAGTCAAACAAATCTAAAATGCAAGATATATAAACGTCAGTTTGACAATTTCATACATCTAAAATAATCCAATGTGTTCTCCTCTAAGCATCAGATAAAGAAATACAAACAAGAAAAGAAGAGTGCTCGCCTACAAGTCTTGCCAGATGTCAAACAAAGGCTTGAGTTGTAAGCCGTATTCAAATTGGGTCTTTGGAAAGGGAGGAAAATGACGTCTCTACATCAACGTTGTTTTGTGATTTCACGTCGAGGCGATGTGTTGTTTAAAAACCTTGGCTTCAACTAACTCACTTTTAAGCACGACAATGTGAGCGGGTTGTTTTCGCATTGGGCTGGCCACTACTTCGCCATTCTTTGTAATTTTACTTGCTTCGATTAGATAGCCATGCTAAAAATACCGATGAGCGAAAAAGGGTCAAGTTAGATAACTAGTCCTATCTCGGTTTAGGTGACTCAAAATGTGCAAGGTTGATCTTTTATCAAATAACCTTTGGAAAATGATTATCGAACTTCCTTTTGAAAATGACGTATTTGTGACGTCATCATGGTGAGACACAGAACCCGGGACCGTAAAATGAGCACACATCGTGACCTCCAGACAATTTTTGAAAATTTTCACACTTTATATACATATGTATACAGGGTGATTCTAAAATAGGGTGCCAAATTTCAGGAGTGGGTTCCTTATGCAAAAACAATGAAAAAAGTTCCTATAAACATGGGTCCTAAAATTCTTCGTTGCCCCGGTAGCCGCCATTTTGTATTTTTTACTTAAAAATTTATATCTCCAGAACGGTTTGACCGATTGCATTCAAACTTGGCTTGGTGTTTATCTATAAGGATCAATTTCAGGACCTCTTCTCTTTCTTATTTACATTAACGATCTTCCAAGCTACCTAAGTCCAATTCACTGTACCCTTTACGCGGATGATACTAATCTTCTAATAACTGAAACAAACGATGATGTTTTAGCTCTAAAATGTAACAATGCGATCAACAAATTGAACAATTGGTTTGTTTCCAACAAATTGGTTCTCAATCCATCCAAAACTAATGTAGTTAAATTTAGAATTAGTGATTTTGACCCAGATGTAAACTTTAGAGTAAGCCTTCACAGTACTTTAGTCCCTTTAGTTAATAGTGTTAAATTTTTAGGCTTAAGTATAGATAGTAAATTGAGCTGGCAGGATCATGTGACAAATATTACACCCAAACTCAGGTCAGCTGTATTTTTGTTGAGAAACTTGCGCCAAATCGTCGACAATGATGTTCTTATTTAAGTTTATTACGGCTATATCCACTCTATTATCAACTACAATATTACTCAATGGGGAATTCTCCGAGAGCAAACCCGTTTTAAACTTCAAATATGCCATGAAAATTATTGATAGAGCTAATTTTCAAGATTCATGTCGTCCAATTTTCAAAAAGTTCAAAATACTCTGTTTACCTTCGTTGTACATATATGAAACTTTGCGTTTCGTTAGGCGAAATTTAAACCTATTCGATCAAAACAATTCTCATCAAGTATACGACACAAGACACCTTTTCCTCAGATTTCCAAAACACAAAACCTCTTTTTTCGAATACGGCCCTTTTTATACGGGAATCACACTTTTCAATTGTCTAAGCGCTGACCTGAGGGAGGAAACTAACATTAAGGTTTTTGATAAGACTATTAAAGATTTATGTACAAAAAATTGTTTTTATTCTGTGATAGAGTTTATTTCCTTTTTTAAGTAACCTGTATTTATTATTTTTTCCGTAGCATCGAATTATTATATTATCTAATTCTTTTTCTGTTATTATTATACATTTATTACGATGTTAGGATTATGCTCAATTTCATTGTAAATATTTGTTGTACATAGCTTTGTTTTAAGTAATTGTAATAATGTTAATCTAATATTTATTGACGAAGCCTATTTCATGTAAATTGACTAATGGTGAATAAAGTTGATTTGATTTGATTTGTTTATGTGTCACAAAGTCAATTTTAGCAAAATAATTATTTCATAAAACCTTACAGAAACAAAATGGTGGCTGTTTAAATTTGTCCAATTAAAATACCATGAAAATGGCGCATAATACAAAACAACTATAAGGGTAAAAAAGTTGTAATTTTTAATTTTATATAAAGATACAAACTTAATTTTCCGAATTTTACAGTAGTACTTTCATATTTTGCGTCCTTTTACTACTGGTACATTACCAGTTGATCTGTGATGTTCACCTCTTAGGGTGTACAAGTCGCACCTGTCACGCAGGTGAATAATATTTACAGTCAGCTGATCCAAAAGTGAGAACTATTACCGCTTTAGGTTTAAAAACAGCTGTTTTCAATTTTAATTGAAGGGGTAACGAAGAATTTTAGGACCCATGTTTATAGGAACTTTTTTCATTGTTTTTGCATAAGGAACCCACTCCTGAAATTTGGTGCCCTATTTTAGAATCACCCTGTATACTGTATGTGTATTTTCTCTACAGGTGGCTTTTTTGTCTGATTTTTATGACAGTTGGTCATATTCGTTACCCAGAAAAATCGGATCACCTCAAACCTGCTTTTCTGAGGGAGTTTTCTTTTCTTAATGGAATTCAATGCTTTTAAACAGTAAATATAATCCGAGTTTTATGGGTTTGAAGTAAAAATGTATCTAATTATAATTTATTAATTTACCAAAACTATGAAAATCCATCGAGTTGTTCCAAAATAGAACCCAAAATGTTATTTTTCACTACAACAGTGGAATGAATAGTCCTATTCCAATGAAAATTGGAATTTTCTATCGTTTCAAGATACGTAATTAAACATGCAGTAAAATAATACGTCTAAGGCCGAAGTCCGAAGCGAGGCTGTAAGCGGAGTGAATTTTGATTCAATCATTTTGTTTGAAAACCTCGGTTTCAAGTCGCTCACTTTCAAGGACGGTGAAAATGTGTATGCGTTGGTTTCGTCATTGTTGGCTTATTTACTAGATATATAATTATGCTATATCAGGTGAAATGCCTAATTATATCTCGGTTTAGGTGACTTTTAAAATCTGGCAGGTATTTCTTATTTTGATTAAAACAGCGTGTAACCACGAATGTGTTTTAAAATAAACGAAACATCCCTTTATGCCTCAGAGCTCGTCTTAAACAAAAAGAAAACTAATATTTAAAAATTGGTTTAAGTTTTTACAATATTTCACAGAGTTAACGCCAATCCTGCAAGTTGACTTCGTTGTATGGATTTATTATTAGTGCGGACCAAAATTTGGAATTACTAATGTGGTGTAGATTAAAATTGCCGTCAAAAATGATTAAGGAATTTAAATGCGACTGTGCTGGGTTTTTGTTGATCCGAAAACGTACCTACTAGCCACGCTCTAAGCTCATATAAATTCTATACAAGACACTAAGATCATTTAAAGCTACCCTCTTAAACAACTCGTAAAATTCTAACTTGGTCCCTTTCATTAGTTTTAACATAAGGACACTACGGTCAACGTTTTCTAAAAGATTTACTGAAAATTTGCTATTGGACTTGATTAAGCCTGATTTCTGGAATTTAATGAGACACTCTAGGTCAAAAAACCATCTAGGTATTTAGATTTATTTACATTATTATGGGCACTTTTCTGTTTAAGTTTGTGATTGAAAGAATCAGATATACCCGGAACGTTATAAGAAATTAATTATTGTAATTTATAAGTTATAACATATAACTTATAGTTATAACTTAGTTATAACTTTACTAAGTTATAACTCAGTAATATTGTAACTAATGTTAATCTAATATTTATTGACGAAGCCTATTTCATGTAAAATGACTAATGGTGAATAAAGTTGATTTGATTTGATTCGATTTGATTTGAAACAACATACATTTTTGTTTATATTTACTAATTTATGAGTTCACAGCAGGTTTATGTCTTAACATGAAATTAAAATCAAGTTACGGCATTTTTTTACAGCGAACAATTAAGATACAACCCATAATTTCATACCCGGTAAAACCTATCGAGTAACTTTATCAAATAAAATCACACATAAATCCATTATCTTCCATCAAATTATAAATTGAAGAGACTGTGTTAAACTTGAAAACTTTTTCACTAACACCATGTAGGTTGACCCTTACGTTAAATTAACGTCTACGTTGAAATAATTGTCATAAAAAACTCCACTTACAGCAGTAAAACATGTCAAGTTATAACTTCAGTATTAATCACGACAAACAAACAAACAAACGTCTAAACGTATTACATTGTCAAACGCTATTGACAGAATAAAGGTTTCTGTATGTTCAAAGTAAATGCAATATCCGCAGTGAACTAATTGAACAATTATTTCCCCGGCAAGCTGTGCTTACAAATCATATACTCTCTGGTCAGCTTAGTGATTTGCTTTTGTATAAATGTTGAATAAACTTGGCAATTACATAAGCTTATTGTAGTTTAATCACATTTATTTAAAGCGGTAATTTTAGTTTTAAGTGAAGTCAACTTCACAATCTTGCTTACGCAAGATGTTTAACTTATCCATGGTAACTTTGTTGACGTCTCAATTTACCGAGCGAAGTTAAGGTCTCTGATTTAACTCGACCTATTGAACCACCAGGCATCGGAACTTTTTTTGGAATTTGCATGTAACGCAGTTTTGGAGGTATTTTTATGAATCAACTCTCGTGAAGTTTGGTATAAAGGTAAATCGGGCTAACGATAATAGTTAAATCTAATAGACATTTCCTGTTTCCAACACCGAAACATATTGCACAGAATTGCATTAGTATTCTGAATTTTGAATGAGATCTATTGGATTTAGCGTGTTCTTGTCATTCTCTGGGTTATCCAAATCATTAATTCCCAAGGCCCGATAGTCACAATTCAATCGCGAGATCTATCCTGGCCAAGAAATGACGGCTAGAGCCTTGCTGGGGCTGTTAATTTTTAATGGGAATCCTGGTTTCTGTGGCTGTTGATGGTATACCAAACTGTTAAAATAGAAAACACTTTAAATTTTTACCTGATCTATCTTGCAATACTACTGAACTCTCCAAACTTACCTGAAACAAACAAAACAACTCTATAATATTGTTTTAACAACATCTTTTGCTCAATACTGCAAAGAAGTACTTCACAGCCGTAACCTTAGCATAATCAAGGATCCTTTACTCTATAAATTACGGTAAAAATAAATCTCGAGTAACAAGCTGAGCTGGTATTCAAGATATTATTGGCATTGTTTGTGTCCAACAATAAAAACTGATTGTGTGAGAAAAGATCAAAACGAAAATTCCAAAACCCATTTTAATTCATCTTTACGTTGCTGTAATTTACAAAACATGTGAAAGACGTGATAATAAAAGATTCAAAAATCAAAGGCTATGTTTTTATTGAGATCTTTCATATTCAAATAAGGCGTCTTTAGATGCTATTGCAAGTTCAAAGATGATTTCTTTGAAGATCCTAGCCACTTGTAATGTTGTTTTCAGAGGATTCTTCTACACTTAATTTGAAATTTCTTCTCTTGAAAAACACAACTAAAATAAGGACGAACAGTTAAATAACCTCAGCCGACACGCAGCTAAGCGCTAAAGCGCCGCTGGCATGAGCGAATAGAATTTTCTTTGCAATTTTACTCTTATCCGTTCCGATAACAGCCTCGATTTGGCATTCGGCCGTTCTATTACCACGGGATTACGAGGCTGTTCACTACGCTCACAGACTCGCTTCGGCCTTCCACCTCAGACTTTCGTGTTCTTAAACTGAAAGTTTTGTTATATTGTATAGGGAAAAGTATTTAAAATTGTATTTATATCAGACTACTCATAAGGCTGTTAAAGCAAAATTCAATTTTTGGCTGCCATTTGAAATGACTCAATAATTTTTTATATATGGATGAATACTATTAAAATACATTTTCATTTTTAATGTCATCAAAATTTGATGAAACTCACCGTTTTTAGATAACTAAAACCATCTTTTTGACCAATACTCGCCCCCAAAAGGTACTTTTGGTGGCCCGATTTTGCTGGCTAACTAACTTGACCAAGATTTTTACAAAAGGAACATTTGTACTACATTTTAAGAAAATCGGACAAAAATGGCGACCTGTAGATAGTTCAAACATATATTCCTAACACTCGTATAAGTATGTAAAGTATTTAAAAATGGCCAAAACGTCTTCTGAAGGGTCGGTGCTCATGCTGAGGGTCTGACCATAAAATACTTACCATGCTAATGGTATGAATATATAATTTTTGTCCAAAGGATATTCGATACAAAAACTGTACGCAATTATTTAACTATTCTGGTAACTGAAACTCAGCAGAAGGTCGATAAAATTGTTCTGAAACAAAATATTACCTTACTATGAGTTGTTATTGTTATGTCATCACAACAGACGCTGAGAGAACAACACAGTATCTCGCGTCCTCCAGATTCAGTCTGACAAATAGCCGTTATTTGTTACAGGTTTTATTACAATTTTGTTTCACGTAAGTATTTTTTTTCCTTTTTTCGCTTTAACAACATACTAAACGGAAACTTGTCAAATCCTAGAACTGACAGTTGTAATTTAGGTTTCGTGCATCATCAGATTGACGATAGTCTTTTGGTTAAACTACTAGACAATTATTTTTTGAAACTAAAAATACTCTAATCAAACTACAAAATATGTTTGCGATTTAATTGCTCATCCCTTAAATCAAAATGGAAATCAGATAAACGGTTAGAATTTAAATTCAATGGACATGTGTAGAATGTCTTTGGTTTTGTGGTTCAACAAAGATAGTTATCTGTACATCGTTCCATATTTTTATAAATATAAATGTAATCGATATTTATGACAATAGAAATAAAAAGCTCATTTTTTTATAAATTCACAAAATAAAAACCCCCTTTAATAAATATTACATTAGATTAAAAAAATCATAATAGTTATGAAGATCATTTATAAATTTGTTTACAGTCTGTGATCTTTCGGCCACTTCCGAGAAAAACTCTCTATTTTACGAGTTGCAATAGATATACGAGTTACAATATCCTCTCTCGTAGGATATTTCCTTACAAAAGACATTTTCTAGTATTCTAGATTTTTCCATAACTTTTAATTTTGTAAATACCAACGTACACAATCCTCCTCCTACTCTCACCAATCAAAGGGCAACTAGAGTATACGATCAAGGCTGTAATGTGTCTGAAGTAATTATCGACCCCAGCTGAGAGGGCATGAGGGCAAGGGTTGCTAGCAAAGGTGGGTTTTGTTTATGCTTCTACACTTCCAGATTGATATAGGTTAGTCGGGTTTTGATGGTATAAGCTTATTTATACTTTTTTAAGACACCAACTCCTCCTAGAGGGTATTTCAAGGTGAGATTACATGATAAGTGTTTTGATGGATCTGAAGAATGTATGAATAATGCTGGACAGTTCGTCTAAGAGGTCTACAGGTGATGGAACTAAGACGTCACTTAACTTGCGAAGAGGTCACTATCACTATTTGAGATGCCGACCACTCTCATGAGGGTATTTTAAGGCAAATATGTGCTGAAGGATGAGTGTGATGAGTGGTAGTAATGAGTTGTGAGGTGTAGTCTTGTTACAAACTAAGGCCGACTCTTCTTTAGAATGGAAGAATGGCCATTAATTAATAGCCCCCATGACCAATGGAAATACAAGGACCAACGGCTTAACGTGACTTCTGAACCACGCAGGTGATGATCTGATATGTCTAAACGATGGTGGGAGTTGATGCAGGTATCATCAGATGATCACTGAGACTATCTGAGCCGCTTTAGACCTATATCATCCTCAAACCTGACCTCCACGAAGCTGGATTACAGGACCACGCCACGAGTCCCAGTCATGGCCGGTGGTCTGGAATCGTTATGGATTTTAAAAACTGTATGAAAAATTCTTTTTTTCGGTTAAATGTCTTAAGCACAAATTCACAACATATCTTTTGTCCCATTAAATATATTTTAATTAAAAGTATACGTCCGTTTTGGGTAAGATTAATTAAGACTCAACTTCAATAACTACAGTGTTTCATTAAGGATACCGCGTAAAACTATCTTATTCACCATTTTGCTTTTATTACAAAAAATTATATTGAAGTTGGGGTATTATAAAAATAAAACTATTAGCTGAAGTCATAATAAAACTAACTTCTTAACATTAAAAATGTGTAATATATTTTTTGTATCAGCATTAAAGCTTATCTCAGAATCAAAACGAAGTGTTTTGTTGTTTTCGTGAGAGTACAAACCGTCTAAAAAAGCCATATGTATTCAGTGTATGAAATATCGAAGTAAGCAAAACATGGGAATCTACTCTGAGCCAAGAACGATATGTTTATCTATGTCAGCCCGGAGAATGAATAATGGTGGAAAGTGTAATACAATCACTTCTTACGTTCAAAGTCCCGTAAGGAGATACCCAAATTTTCTTTAGGTAAGTTTTTGACTGTTGAATGTAGCTCACCTATAAAATAACTTCTAATATTTCAATGTTCGAAATACCCTCGGCTGGAACATGAAACTCAAATTTAAATAACACTAATTTTCCCTTAAAACGTTGCACGTTTGATGAAACCGTTAAATCTTTAATTAAGAAAAGTATCTCACTAAACACATTTCATACTAAAATATTACACAAGCCGATTTGCCACATACGATTTGCTCATTTAACGAAACAAACTGAATAACTTCGAATGACTCCAATCTAAATAACAAAACGAATGTGAATCGTTCATTGAACCAACAAATACAAAAGTAATTATGCAGATGCATAATTCAATCCTTTGATAATGAGTTGTTCGTTCCT
The DNA here is from genome assembly GCA_018831715.1 of Matsumurasca onukii. Lineage (NCBI taxonomy): Eukaryota > Metazoa > Arthropoda > Insecta > Hemiptera > Cicadellidae > Matsumurasca > Matsumurasca onukii. The sequence goes on from CM032058.1 coordinate 15,166,546, forward strand.
TTGAGAATTAGCAGTAATTAGTTCATACTGAGAGCGATCCGACCATCGAAGCAATCGATACACACTTGATTCAGATAGGGTCATTCGTCATTTAGACACAGTTTCAACTTGTCTGATGTCCTGTAGAAGGTATGAACATACAGAGTGTCAAAATGTGCAGCGCTACGCAGAACCGGATTCTACACACAAAAGTAAATCAAAAATGTCTTGTGACATTTTTTCATTTTGGTTTAGTTTAGCCGTAATTTAACTTATTTTTATTTTTAAAATAATTAATAATTAAAAATGTTTTAAAAACATTTTTGTGAAACTTGATACGAGTTCTCGTATAAACCTTAATTGTTTTTTTAATAACATGTTCCAAGAATATTGTTTATCCAACTTATCAAATTTCAAAATGGTGGCCAATTAAAAACGTCAAAGTCAAATTCCAATTTGATTCCATTTGACTATAAAATTATTAAATGGCCGCTATTTTAAAATTTGATAAGTTCGACAAAAAATATTTTGGAAAATGTTATTGGGAAAACAGTAAAGGTTTATGCCACGTTTCACAATAATATCTCAAAGGGGTTTTAATTATTTAATAAATAGTTTTGACTAATTATTTTCAAAAATTTTAAAAATGGTGGATTACGGCTAAATTAAGCCGAAATCAAAAAGATGTTTCAAAAGGTTTTCTATTCACTTTTGTATGTAAAATTATGGTCTGATACTTACTTACTTGATACTTGTTGCCTTCGCCTTTGACCGTAGAAAAACGGATTGACTGCATCATTGAAAGATTTTTGAGGCTAAAACCGACTGATCGAGATCGGCTCAATCTGTAGCTCCTGCAGCGAGTACAACGGCCTATCTACCAGGTAGTCCCTCATCAACTTTTTGAACTTTAAGATGTTAAGTTCGCGTACTTTAACTGGTAATGTGTTAAAGATATTCACAGCAGAGTAGGGGTAAGCCTTTTGCGTGAAAGTGAGTCGACACCTCGGGAGGTCTAAGTTCTTAGCAGACCGTATACTGTGACTGTGCAGTTCGCCTCTCATCTCAAAGTTGTTTAAGTTCTCCCGAGTAAGCAGAGGGCGTTGTAAACGTACTGGCTCACTACAGTCCCCAGCTTCTTAAACAGGGGCCTACAGTGGTCGAAGTAGCCAGAGTGCGAGACAACTCTAACAGCCTTTTGCAATAACAGCACATCATGTACAGCCGGGAATGCCCCATATTACAAGACCATACATGATGTGACTGTGGAAAAGTGCATAGTACACGGTCTTCAGATACGACTTTGGCAGCGTGAATTTTAGTTGTCTTAGGAGGTAGATCACACGTGATATTTTCACACATACCTGCGATATATGTTGAGACCAACTTAACTTAGCGTCAATCTGAAAACCGAGCAGCCTCACAGCAGGGTCCACTTTCTCCTGCCCTTCAGCGAACACAGGAGGAACTGAGTCTCTCTTCATTCATCTTCAGCTGATTACAGGTGAACCACTCTTGGCCTGTAAAGGAGGGCTTCGGCCCGCACATACCCAAGTCCTGTCCTCTGGTAAGCAAGGTGGTATCATCTGCAAAGTAGAGTTCTGCCATTTAGATCCAGGTCATCCAGGTAAAGAGTAGTGGGCCGAGAACGGAGCCCTGAACGGAACGCCATGCGCCATGTGCCTGATGCTGAAGAAGCCCCGTTTATGGATACCAGTTGGCCTCTGTTCGAGAGAAAACTGGCGATACCCTTCAGCACCTCCATACCATACTTCTTTAGTTTTGTAGAAGAACCCATGAGACACCACGTCAAAGCTTTACTAAGGTCACAAAGACCTAGCATGACGGACTCTTTATTTTCGAAAGCATCTGTTACGAAATCGACAAGGCTACGCAGCGCTGAGGTAGTAGAGCGACCACTTCTAAAGCCGTGTTGGGCATCAGTTAGCAATTTGTTGCCTTCAAGGTAAGCTAGGAGTTGATTTTTCATCACTGTTTCGAGAACTTTAGAGAAAATTGGAAGCATAGATATCGGTCTGAAGTTAGAAATGAGATTGGGATCACCCTTTTTGAGAACTGGTGTTGTACGTGCTGTCTTAAGAATATTTGGAAAGACACCGGAAGAGAGGCATTTATTTGTAACTTTTGCGAGAGGTTCTGCAATTAGATCGGAGACAGCTCGCAGAACAAAACTTGACATCCCAAATACATCTTGGCTGCGCGAGTCTTTAAATTTCTTTACCATGTTTCGTATGTCAGAGGGACTCACCATATTCCACCATATTCTGCACAGCCCGCTTCACATTTATGTAACACTCACTTGTCACGCATTTATGTAAAGTTGATATATTCTTTATGTAATGCATTTTAAAATAATTCAAACTATGTTTAAACATATGTACCTAAAGCTTGAGTGTTTCTTGAAGCTTGAGTGCATTTTAAAACTTGAGTATTCGTTAAAGTTTAATTGATTCTTAAACTTGAAGTGTTCCTCTAAGCTTGAGAGCCTTTCAAGTGTGGGTGTTTTCTGACACTCTAATGTACCTTTGAAACCTTTCAATATCACAGAAACACTGGTTGTTGGACCTTGAGAGCATCTTCAGGTTTAAGGATTCACCAACGTTTAAGAGCTTTTTGAAGCTTGAGTGCTTTTTGACGTTTTTAGTTTGATTTCTTTTGTTTCACAATGAAATAATTATCCATTGTATTTTAAATATCCTAACTGACTGCTCTAATATTTAGAATTAAAAAAATCCCAGTTTTGGGATTCAACCGAAAAAATAGGAAAACGTAGTAGAAACAATTAAAATTAATTATAAATGCCCAACTAGTTAAATGTCAGGTAATTCTTTTTTAAATTGTACTAATTAAAATATTATTTTCGTATTTACTACGCAAACAGGAAATTATAATATTTGAAAGACATTGTTAGAAAATGCGTTCCTGGTATTAAAGGTCTAAAATAGTTCCTAAAATATTAAAACAAGATAGACAACATACTATTTAAAAGGTATTAAATTGTTTTATAATAGTATTTTTGTGAAGATATTACACTATTTTAGACGTTATACTAATATTAGGCCTCTTTATTCCTCGTATATGAGTTGATAATATTATTTTTAAGTTATAATAACTTTGCCTTTAAACACAAAACCT
>CM032058.1:15919465-15975011 GCA_018831715.1 Matsumurasca onukii
AAAGACTCCCTCCTGCACCTCCGCCGCCCTCAATTTCGCAGAAACGTGTTCACAGTCCAGCAGACCATGTCCATCCATGTCGCTCCGTCAGCGCCACAATACTGAACCAGTTCACTCGAGATTCCCCCAGGACAAAGCACTCCTACTCCTGCACCTCCGCCGCCCTCAATTTCGCAGAAACGTGTTCACAGTCCAGCAGACCATGTCCATCCATGTCGCTCCGTCAGCGCCACAATACTGAACCAGTTCACTCGAGATTCCCCAGGACAAAGCACTCCCTCTGCACCTCTCCGCCGCCCTCAATTTCGCGGTGTTTACAGTCCAGCAGACCATGTCCATCCATGTCGCTCCGTCAGCGCCAGTACTGAACCAGTTCACTCGAGATTCCCAAGGACAAAGCTCACTCTCTCACTGCACCTCCCGCCGCCCTCAATTTCGCAGAAACGTGTTCACAGTCCATCAAACCATGTCCATCCATGTCGCTCCGTCAGCGCCACAACACTGAACCAGTTCGCAGGAGATTCCCCAGGAAAAACCACTCCACCCTCCTGCACCTCCGCCGCCCTCAATTTCGCGAAGCGTGTTCACAGTCCAGCAAACCATGTCATCCATGTGCTCCGTCATCGCCACCGGATCAACCACCGTAGGCAATCCCTAAGTGACCGGGGTGTCGTTGCTGTGTGCTATATATATCCTTTTAATATATGAACACCGTTATTTTGTTAGAAGGTACACTGATAGTGGGACACCCAGACCTGAAATGTTCAACTGAGAGAAGAACATACAGTCCTAGGATCTACAGGCGCCAAAGGAGTCTTGTAGTAACACAAGGTCTAAAGATGGAAATTTAAATATTTTTAAATCCAACTAATTAGTATAACAAACTATTCATTCAAAACTTGAATTTATGTAAAGAGATAAACTTTGTAAAAGCATGGTTTCAGATGTTACACAATTATGTTGGTTGTGCAAGCGATGTAGTTTCTTGCTACTGAAATTGTTCTAACAATTGAAATTGTTATTTGAGAAGTTGTGGATTAACAAAATAGTTCTAAATTATTTACCATAAAATAATTATTTTAATATAAGGTGCTAAGATTTTTGTAGTATTTGCAGCAATGGCCTAGTACCTCCTTTATTCATAAAATTCGTTAAAACATGAATTCTATTAATTTGTTATAGTAACAAACAACAACAACAACAAGATTTATTGCAAATATTAATACAATACGTTTGTTTTTTGCACAACGGAAATTTAAAAATACAAATTGTATTGATTAAATGAGAAAAACAAACAAAATTAACATTAAAATTAAAATTTACTCATAATTCTCTCAAATTATAAAACGTTCGATATAAATTTTTAATTGTGTTTGAAATATTTTAGTATTCGTAAAATATCGTAAATACATATAACCCTATTAACTTATTTATAGTTCGAAAAAATTTAAATTCAACAGTAGTTCGTTTGGAATTTTTGGACAAAGATGTAAAGATATATTTTTATATTCATTTAAAATGAACTCAACTCTAAAGATGTCCTGAGTCTCTAGAACCTCCATGTACAGAACCTTTGCCACACTTTTGTATCTCACACTCACTTGCTAATGTTTCCCCGTCTAACGCATTATCCGTGAAAGTATGTAGGACGTGGACTTGTGAGAGCTTGTTGGAAATATTGTGTACGTGACCGAGAGTTCGGATTAGCCTTTGCCGTCCTTACCCTCAGATTTGGGTCCTTCACGCTAAGGGACGATTAATCATATTGTAATCTTTTCACGGGTACGAATAATAAGGCGTCAGTCTTTGTTAACTCACTATTTATTACAGTCTAGTTATAATTACACTAATATTAAACACAATTAATTATTCACTCAATGGCTAAAACTATTACACTTTGTACAGTTCTTTATTTCACTAGTTACACTTTACAGTCTACTCTCCGGCGCGAAGTCCGTTCACTCACGTGTTCTCGTAGCACTCTTCAGTCGGGAATCAACGGCGGGTGACGATGCCTCGACAATGGCTAACGCTGACACTGTTCACGCACTGAGATGTGACCCTGTATGTTCACACAGCCCACGTTCACATGGTACGCGGACCTTCTTATACAGTCTTACACTGGACTATTTGTTCTAAGGGAACGCGGCCCCATTCGTTCACATTCATCCACGGTCCGGAACTGACTGACTCAGGGCTCTTAAGCGCGTGTTTTATATCACCGTAGAACATTCTGGGAGCATCTCCAAAGGTCAAAGAATATCACGTGACTAGGCTTTCAGCCAATAGGATTGAAGTTCGCGATCCTTCATGGTTATGGCGCGTGCAGTCAACCGTAACAAACAAGGCAATACACCTGTCAGTCAATTGGGTCTCGAATTCACGCAGGTTCATTGTAGCAGCTTGCCTATTGTCTCGGGGTAGGCCTCAGCGTCCGTTACAATATGTAGACTCGAGCTCAACAGAATACTACATAATAAGAACTGTTGGTCAATCCACGCTTGGGTGAGCAAAGAAATATTGTTTGGTAAACTACTAAAATCATTTTAAATATGAAAAGTATTTAAATAATTTTAATCTTACTTTTATACACAACTGAGTTATACAAAACGTTTCGTGTTGTATAAAAATTAAATAATTTCAGGGGTTTCATTCTAAGTATTTATTTATTTATGACTAATCACTCAAATTTAAAATTAAATATGTTTAGGGTAGGTATTAGCCTAATATAGACAACACATAATATAGACAATGAATTTTCAATATTGGTTTGTATAGTACTTTTAGTAGATTTTTTAGTCAAAATAAACTGTGGTATGCAAAAAACACGAATAAATGGGTTAAATTAAAAAAATAAACATTATAGTTGGCTTAAATCTAAGTTATTTAGAAATGAGGTGCTTACTGACAGTGTATTTCTGTTGTATTGTATATGCTGTTCTCGTATGTTTGAATCCGAATTAAGACGAAAGTAGACATACATTTTGGGATATTGGTAGTTAAGGAAGATCAAAAAGTGGCAAGTATCTCACAAACGGACAATTATTTTCAAAACATTTAGTCAAAAGTTTGATTACATTATTGTTTTATAGGGAGGTATACAAAATATTAGTAGCCTAACAACAAATGAGTAGAGGTGATTTCTACAGGTAGGAACAATTATGGTTTTGCTATATTGTTGTGAAGGGACAACTGTAAAATATTGCGTAAAATTACTTCTAAGTTCGAATAGGGTCAAATGTAATAACACAATGTATGGCAGTCTTCAAATACTAGTAAATGAGAAACAGTATTGGCTGACTGTTAAAACCGTATCTACTAACAACAAGGATAGTTAAATCCTCTTTTTAAAACCAACAAAATTCAGCAAAGATAATGTTATGGTAAATGGGTGCGACATGATACATGGCTGAGGGCAAGAAAATAATAGTAATAATCTTTATTGTCAATACAATAGTTATGTGACATAAAAACAATAAAAACAGTAGCTAACAATAAAAAAAATAAATAGAAGAGTAAGGTTGAATTCACCTATAAACTGAGCAAAATGTTTTGCTGACCACCAAATAATAATGTTAATTTCAAATAAATAGATGATAATCATTTGAAGATGTATTATAGGTCCATAAATTCATCATTATATAAGAAAATGTTGGACAAAAGGACTTTTAACCCTGGCTTTAAATGTGTTCCATATTTGTATACTTTTAAATTATCTGGCAGTTTATTGTATAATTTGGCTTCAGTTAAAATCAACATAGCTACGCTTATCGATCAAAGGGTGCGCTACAGGCAACTTTATCTCCCATGGTTCAACATGGTCGAGTTTATCTATGTCAATAACAAATGTGACTAAATCACAACTACAGTAGAAACTTGTGCGTGACTCAGTGGCTTTACCTGACTCTTAAAGTAATTACCTCACGCAGCGCTATCAGTGCTTGGGCTACCGAACATGTTGATTATCTGCCTCAGCCATGTGCATCCAGCCTGCGATAAGAGGTATCCACCTACCATTCTTATTTCCCCATCTTATAACAGTTTATGTTTAAAGTTTGATTTTCAGGGAGTTTCCACTCAGTCAAAGGTTGACACATCAAATACATTTGTAAACACATCAATTTGTTTTTCTTGAATTAAACCCACACAAAATACAAAGATGCTCTGAAGGTTACTGGGTCAAGACCTTACAGTCTAAACACGTGATCTGGAAAATCCGTATTGTTACAAGGTCAGAAGGATTAACAACTCACAACTGTTATCTTTTAATAATTATCTATTTTTCCAGTTACGGACCTGTTTGCAATACAGTTACACCTTGGTTGGAGGGCCTGTAGATCTACGGTGCAGGTTGTAGTCTATACGTGTTTTGCAGCGCTTGTGCGCATTAGATTTAGTGTGTCTACTGTTGATCATCACGGCGCTGCGAAACCGTGGAATAATACAACCTGCACCATGAATCTGAAACCCTATTTATCTGCTTCATTGATACAACACTATTCAGTATATGAGATACTGCCTTGAGTTGGAACAGACGTGTTGATATAAGTCCCTCAAAACAACAACTGGCAAAACGTGAAGTTGAGTTTCAACTATTGGTTCTTCTTCTTTCATAGATACAACACTGTCCACTTTACAAAGAAGATACTGTCTTGAGTTGGAACAGACGTGTTGATGAAATCTCAAAGACAACGTTGCCGAGACGTTGGTTGAGTTTCCAGCTATTAGTTCTTCCTTCTTTCTTAGATACCTTTGTTCTGCTACAAGACGAAATGTTAGTAACAAACATTGAAAGTGTCATCAATTCTGAACGAAAGGGGTTTCTGCAGCCAGTTGAGTGTTGTCTTGAGATTTGCTCAATGAGTTTCTGATTCAGTTCTTCTCGGAGGAGGGGTAAGAAGCTTTCAACCAATGGATGATAGTTTAATTTCATTAAACATTAATAGTTCAATGGTGGGGCAGTTGTGTATTTTGAGCGTCTTTGGTTTGCTTTGCCGTTTTCGTCTTCAGTCTTGTTTCCTTTAACTAAATGGGGACACTTCGATGATTTAGAGACCAATAGCTGTAGAATTTTTAAAGCTTAAAGTATATACAGCCATCCCTGAAGTTTAGGAAATTGAAACTTCTTTAGATATTTGTTTAGAATGGGAACTTTCTATTTCCAACCGATGTCCCAACCCATACTTCAAGCAGCATGTAAGACTTAACTATAATAATCTAGTTTTCCCGGTTCACTGCGTCAAACCTCTCATAATAATTAGGGTGAAATATTTCGGTCTCGCTGTGTGGACCGACCGCTGTAGAACTACCATCTTCAGTCACTGTTGGCTGAAACTCACAGCGAGATCGAAATACTTCACCTGATTGTATGATTTTTGACTGAATTCGAAGAACTAATTATATGACAACGGCCCGCGAAACCTGATAGTTAAGTTTAAATGTGAACTTAAATTCACTATATGCATTAACTTTGTAGTTTATCGAATAGCATTGTCAATATAACGACAAAGTGTAATATACATTCAACAACTAAGCTTATCTCTATCTCGTGCTGGTTTGAGTGACATTTTAGGCGTTTGAAATTTATATGTAAATGACAAAAGGCTGTAAAATAATGCATAACATTTAATATTGTACGCTTCTGATTATAATCATTTGCGTTCTAAACTCTCATAAATTGATTTATAACAAACCTGAAACTACATCTCACCTAAATATTTTCAGAAATATTCTTTCACTGTGTTGTATGCTGAAACCTAGTTTAGTTTCGTAATGCCACTCAACTTGTGAACTTGTCACGAAGAATTGGTGAGCCCTGATTTACATTGCCAAGCACGTGATGGCAGTATGTTCACAGACTACTGCAAAACCCGCGTTACAATCGTTTATTCTCTGCCTAAATTTCTTGCCAGCTTTACTTTTTACGCTTTCTTTGAAATATAAAGGAAAATAACAAAACGAATCAATATTAATGTGTCCAGCCAAATGACTACTATGAATACAACCGTTTTGTATTTGTCCAGCATAATTCTTTAAACAGATTAAGAATAGTTAAAATAGTCAGTAGACTTTACCCGCAGATGTTTGTGGAAAATAAACTTAACAACATATTAATACTTGTTTGGGATCTTACCTGAGGCGTGGCCTGTCTACTCATCTATTTTAATGTTTACTTTTTACATAAAGTTTAAGGGGTAGCAAAAACATACATGGTAATTTAACTTGTGTGTGTGACATTGGTAAAGATAAGTGTCTACTGTTGATCAACAGTTCAAATTACATTAACATTTTATATTACTAAACTATTATGACATTGTTGTGCGGTACTTTTCATAAATAAACAAAACAATTATCTAGGACACGTTAAACAATAGTTCAAGACTTTAAATTAATCACTGAGAACACTTTTGTACGGCTTAAAACCTGTTATAAATTAATAATAATAATTTGTTTTTGCCTCAACATTACGGTAAAAGCACATCAATCAGCTTATTCAAACTTACCAATTACGTAAACTGTGCACATTCATTTCTAAATCCAAGATTCTACAATTTGAAATTTTCTCTTATCGAATAACTCCTCCTAAGTCGGTCAGTCATCAATCAAACGATCCCCAATTGGAGGTCATGAACTGGTTTAAATTCCTCTTTGATCAGAGCTTGTATCAGAAGTGGCTGTAATGCCTTTGACATCAGGACACTTTCGGGCGGTTAGCAGCTTGTTGATGAATTAAACTCCTGTCTGATAGAGCAAACGTGTATGCGGTACCAACCGTGTTTGATTCAGATTATATAGGTTTCCCTGCCTCTGGTACCATAACATTTTTTACCACTACATGTTATGATTTTATATCATGATTAAAATATATACGAGCTTCTAGTTTACAGTAATAATGTACTGAGCTCTTAGGTACTGCGGCCAGTGTCACAACTAAGGTGAGTTTTCGCGTCCCACCTTAACTTTGAAAAGGAAAATATTTTAAAATCCTTTTGGGTGATGTTTTTATGGGATTCTGAAGTTGGTTTTGATGTGCATTGCGTCACCTTCTAAAACTTTTAAATACAAACCCCTCCCTTTGTGGCACGGCAAGGAAGGGGAATTTCAATACAAATTCAACGACACAATTTTTTTAATGACTCATTTTTCTTCAAAATGCTTTAAGAGTGTTCATGTTCACAGCCTATAGAATAATAGAGTATTTTGAAGAAAAACTTTGCATACAAAAATTTAAATGCGACATGTAGCATTTTAAGCCGATTCTTGCAATATTTAAATAATTATAAAAAAAAAGTTGAGATAACAGATTTTCTTTGCGTCGTTTAATTTTGATTAAATTTACGCTAATTTGAGCACCACAAGGGGTTTGTGTTTAGGAATTTTGGGGGAATTTATGGTGGGGACATTTAAAACTCACCCTTATGATGATACGGTTCATCCTACATACACCACTAAATCATCATAACAATTTAATTGAATATTATTTCGGTTTTACTGTGGAGTAACATCTTCAGACATGATTGGCTGAAACTCAGCTGGTGCTAGTCGCCACGGACCAATAGTTACTATTGTCCATGGGCAGGATGCAAAATAATCCATGACAATGTCTTACAGTTATTGAGCACAGAAAACGTTAATCGAGTTAACAACCAAGCAAATGTTTTTATAATACTAGTTTTGTCACTTCAGAATCTTCCATCTAGTAAACAATGAACTTGTGTACAATAACACCAGTAATCAATGAAACAATCCAATATTATATAGAGCTAGACGCTCAAGGGACTAATGCAATCCAATCACGTGTCGTTAAAAAATGAATAAAAACCTTTTAATTTTTCCCTCTGTGTTGACAATTAGGCTACCATGAGCATTCATTCTGATACAATTAGACCTTTGAATGTGCCTGGCTTACATTGCCGTAGTATAGGCTCAATTGAAATATATTGAAGAAGATCATTTCATTCTTTCTATTCACGAAGGTTAAACAAGAAGATACGGCTGACACATGTCTACACAATAGAAAAAGGCTCATATTTCACTAATTATCGTGACTAAGCTATGGTCTAAGATGGTCTGTATTCAAAGTCAAATCAACCCAAGTTATTGTTGTACACGGTGGCTGTAAAGTCAGTGGGTTGAATTGCAAATTTATTTTAATTATTTCAACTGAATTTGTAGGAATAAAACGGTTTTATTCGTGTGGTGACTATGAATAATGTTCTTAACACTGTTTACGAATCCTAAATTGAAAAATAAAGGTACAAAAACGTATTTTTAATAACTGACGTCAAAATAAAAATACAAGAGTCAATAGTTTACTAGACAGTATGGCAATAGATCATATTAGTTTGAATAAAATAAAAAAACCTCACAATTGAAGAATGATAATTATTGGCAATTATTTAAGCTTCATTACATCTTCCGCAAATCAAGCTGTAAGTAGATTATCTAGTCCTAATACAGCCTTAGGCGGCAATACCGTAGATGAAACACGTCCCTGCTAATGATATAGGCATGTGTTCCACCTTATCAATAGCCAATCAGGAATACTATGTAATAGCCTCTTGAGGGCCTTATGTGTTTCATAATATATGTATTAAATATTGTTTTAAAAAATCAATTATGTTTAGAAAGTAGAAGGCAAGCTCTTTTTGGCAGAGTTGCAAGTAATATATAGTATCTTTTTAAATTTATCAATTAGTTGAACATTGACTATCAACTGAAATATTGGCTCAGTGCCAAATAATCCCAGTTTGTGAGATGAGTTGTTGTTTTGGTGAACAGTGATGAGTAGGTTATTGTTCATTTTCCAAACATTTCTGTTTTATGTTTGTCTAAAATATTTAACAGATCATACATGTTATGGCCTATGACAACTCCTACAAAGAAATTGTTTGATAGAAGATATCCATTACATAGGAACAGTATGTAATGGCCTTGAGATGTATCATCGTTTCATAGAATGATTACGCAGGGCAGTCCAAAAAATATACTCGTCATTGTCTGGTAAGTACTTCTTTATTAGCTATACATTTCTGACGTTATCTCCACAAGCTTTGACAAGTTTTCTGAATTAAGTATGACACTTTTCATACACCTTAACATGTTTGCTACCATTCCCGAAGATTCTCGAGGAGTGATATCCATTAGGACTGATTTTATGTTTTGCTTCAGATTTTGAATATTTTAAGGTGATAGCCTCAAACACGTTTTAGGAATGGTTGTAAAGATCATAAAACGTGTACATAAACATAATATAGAGTTAACATGTCATACTAAATGGTGAAATACATGTTAAGCATTTAGATTAAATGTAAAGTCAGTTTTTTATAACAAATATTAAAAACACTAACCATAACATGGCAAGTACCTTTTTTGAACCACCCTGTATATCGCGAAATGTTTCAAAAGAATAATGTTTAAATAGTAGAGGGTGATCTCATGATGACAGAACTACAACTTATAAAAAAAAATCTATCAAATGGCTGGAACATGGATTGTCAAACCAAATATTGGCTCAAAGCCAAATAATCTCAGTTGGCGAATAAGATTTATTGTTTTGTTGAACAATGATTGGTCGAATTATGATTTGTTTTCCACACACTGCTTTATTTTTGATGATTTAAGTTTCCCTACGCACTATTTTATTGTTGTATTATATAAGAGTATAACATTACTTTTAACTTTGATTTGAGACACCACCTAGAGGGTATTTTAAGGTGAATATGGAATAGAGGGTGAGTGTGATGGGTGTTTTTGATAAATGGTGAGATCTAGTCTTGTTACAAACTAGGGCCGACTGTTCCCCAGATTGGGTCATTAATTAATAGTCCAACGACCAATGAAATGACAGTTTGACATTTGACTGCTAGTGCCTATCTCCTTAGCACTACAATTCTTGCAGGTGATTTTCTTCTTGATATGGTTGTTTCTAACTTATCACCTAGCTAACTCTTTAACGTGTTTGAACCTTTTCATAGTTATAAATAAAATATGATAAATTTATAGACTAATTATTTTGTTTTCTTTTTAGGTAAGTGACTCCAGCGTTTTCCTGGGCTCAGTAAGTACCTCCAATTAATTATCTTTTTAGTTTCACTAAAGTGGGTTCGGTGTGAAAATTATGTTTAATCATATTTTGAAAGATTGTATGTGTAAAGGTACTTTTGGTATGGCATCATCAATGTAGTACTATAAAGTCCTGTTATATTATAATGCATCTTGGTACATACAAATAATAGTTTTCGTCTTACCTTTAACTCCAAAACGCTGAAAGCCATAAAAAATATGTTTGTTTAAAATATTTGAGTGTGCTTTGTGAAAAGGTATTCATACCGTAATTATTACGTACGACAAGAAATAAGTTGTGTAATCTAAGACACCGTGAGTTTTTATTTCTAATTCAGGCGTTACTGGATTTACACAGAACCGATAAAATTGTAACTATGCATTAAACTTTGTTTGTACATGAGGAAACCCTTCTCAAAACAGATTTGCAAACAAAATAAGAATGAAAGAGGAGAATCACATGGCAAAACTCATCAAACTACATCCAGGTTTAGCTTGTATGGCAATCAGTGGATCACTCTAGTTTTGTGAAGTAGAATATTATTATTAGTGGTAAATACTATTTAAACAAAACATATTTCGTATAAACTATATTATTTTAGAATTTGAAACTCAGAAAATTCATAGGAACAGTGGTTTTAGCCCCAAGTCTTTACCATTGGTTAAATCAACCAACAGTTGGTCAATAAAAATGCTGAGCGTCTTTCGGGATTAATTGTAACTTTATCTGTTTTAATTTTTGGTTCCAATGAATTTAAAACTACACTTTTTTTGCTAAAAATTAGCAAAGTAAACAATATTAATAATTTAAATGCAATTAATGTACCCATCTATTGTCAAACAACACATCAAACTTTGCTTCACAGGTCTAGGTGTGACCCATGCTTGTAATAAGTCTAGATTGTGATTTTGTATGTCTCCACATAAGTATAAACTTACACTGAGTAAACCAACAAACACAAACATTTTATTAATGAACACGTTAAAACTACAACAGTTTTGTGATTGATAAACAGATGATACTAATTTTCGTAACAAAACAAATGAATAACGCAAAGTGTTTGGTCAAAGAGGACGACCTGACCTTCTGACCACGATTGCTTTATTTCCATATAAACACTCTCTCGCCTGAAGGAGAAGAATTATGGAAATTGACTCTTATATTGAGTTCTATTGATTCGTTGTCAACCGTGACCTTTTCCAGTCGGTTTTACATGAAATATTTGTAGGGCGGTTGAATGACGTTTACCATGTTTTTGAGTGAAAAACACGACGTTTGGGATCTGGAATCCCATCTCGTCTTCAAGTTAGTAACCTAAAACATACCAATAGGAAACCAGGTAACTTAGAAAAGATCATTGCAAACTGACCAGGCGTTAACCTAAATTTTCTTTTTTAACCCATTTAGTTTGATAAAAATAGACCAATAAGAGAATCAAGCACGTCCACGGCTATTAACCACTGTCCACTGACTACCTGGCCAGCTTGGGCTGGCATGAGACCAGCAATCACAGCCGCAACTGACCAATTGTAACAAAGATCACAATGTAACCATCGAAGCAAAGTCAATAAAGGAGATAATTCTGTTATGAATGAATCGGGCTTTTCTAATTAAATATTTAAAATGACTAACGAGGCCTTAAAAGGATCCCTAGTCTTTAAACCATCTAGCGTAGTAAATATTAAAAAATAACAATAATAAAATATAGCTGTCGGCTTAAGGCTTTATAGATGAACTCCATTAAGGTAATTTAACTAAGTGTAGTACAATACTTGACGTACACATTGGGGATATAAATGGTAGACATTTCACCTAAGACATTCTCTGTGGGTCGGGTCTCTCGCTTCAGGCGTACATACAAAACAGTCTTCATCAAACACGATGCTAATTACTCTTTTGACACAATCAACTGAGACCTTTGTTCAGATTCAACCTGTTAATAGGATTGTTTCATGAAACTGTTCTGTTTCATTTGACTATAAGCGTGGTATAAGTACTTTGGAATAGAATGCATTTAATTAATACACGTTTGCTTGCGTAGAAAACGTAAATTTTATGGGGGTAATCAATGGTGAGTTGTTTTACATTTTCTCTCGTTCATTTTAAAGCTACCTTCAGACGTATATTATTATTTACCTGCAATAATTACAATTACAATGAAGAGTAGTAATCAAAAATATTCGGTAAGTATCGTGTTTTCCAAAAACACAATAACGCAAGTCAAAATGATCATTATTTTGTTTCCAGTGTGAAGTTGTAATTACGAATCAAACCACGGAGAAATACCACAACAAAAGTAGAAATCTTACTCTTGAAAATTCATTTACATTTTGTAAATAAATGTAATGTTATACTTTTTACAATTTTAACCTCGGCAGGTGGGTTTTCTGAACGTCAAATTAAAATGTTACGCTACTTTAGCTAAAGTAGTATTTAGCTGAACTGCACCACTAGCATTCAAACATTAATGTCAGCTGAGGTTTACATTTGTTGCAATATGTTTTCCGCAACGATTTACCTAATAATGACGTTGTTGAGCTGTAAGAAAGTTGCCTGTCTTGTTTGTTAAATGTTCTTGGTTTTTTATCTATTACGATTTAAAATTTTTAAACTGCCAACATTTTATTTTTTAATGTAGACAGTTTTTTTCTTGTTAAGAATGTAAAAAAAACTTTAAAAATGGGTTAATATTAACAATTTAAAACAACAAACCTAAATGGCACCTGTTTGAGAACCGAAAGGGCTTTGGACGGAATAAATATGATTTTTCAGAGTTATTTCAGTCCTTCGATCACTATCTAATAAGGGTGTTCAAGGACACATCTTGTCGGCTCTGTCTAGGTTGCCTTAAGCAAGGTTTTATTATGATTTTCAGAGTTATTTCAGTCGTTCGATCATTATCTAATTGAGGTGTGTTCAAAGACACATCTTGTCGGCACTGTCTATAGGTTGCCTTAAGCAAGGTTTTAATGATTTTCAGAGGTATTCAGTCGTTCGATCATTATCTAATAATTGAGGGTGTGTTCGGGAACACATCTTGTCGGACTCTGTCTGGAGTTGCCTTAAGCAAGGTTTTAATATGATTTTCAGAGTTATTTCAGTCGTTCGATCATTATCTAATATTGAGGTGTTCGGGACACATCTTGTCATCTGTCTGGGTTGCCTTAAGCAAAGGTTTTAATATGATTTTCAGAGTTATTTCAGTCGTTCGATCATTATCTAATAATGGGGGTGTGTTCAAGGACACATCTTGTCGGCTCTGTCTAGGTTGCCTTAAGCAAAGGTTTTAATATGATTTTCAGAGTTATTTCAGTCGTTCGATCATTATCTAATAATTGAGGTGTGTTCAGGACACATCTGTCAACTCTGTCTAGGTTACCTTAATAAGATTTGTATGATTTCAGAGTTATTTCATTCCTTCGATCATTATCTAATAATTGGTGTGTTCAGGACACTTTTGTTAGCTCTGTCTAGGTTGCTTAAACAAAGTTTTAATATGATTTTCAGAGTTTCCAGTCCTTCGATCACTATCTAATAATTCAGGGTGTGTTCAGGACACATTTATCAGCTCTGTCTGGAGGTTGCTTGCCTTAAGCAAAGGGTTTTAATATGATTTTCAGGTTATTTCAGTTCTTCGATCATTATCTGATCATTGAGGGAGACCTTTAATGTCGCTCTGTCTAAGGTTGCCTTAAACAAGGGTTTTAAAATTATTTTCAGCGTTATTTCCAGTGCTTCAATCATTATCTGATCATTGAGGGAATTTCAAAACTTTAATGTCAGCTCTGTCTAGGTTGCCTTAAGCAAAAGGTTTTAATATTATTTTGAACAACAGTTATCAGTCATCGATCATTATCTGATCATTGAGGGTAAGTTCAAGGACACTTTAATTTCAGCTTGTCTAGGTCGCCTTAAGCAAAGTTTTAAATGATTTTCAGGTTATTTCGGTCCTTGATCATTATCTTCATTTGTGGAATTGATTCAAGGAAACTTTGTGTCACTTTGTTTAGGTATTTAAGCAAAGAATATGTAATGGTGGGTAGATTTTGCATTATTACTGAAATACAGAATCAAGTTAGTTCGGCAAAACAACGAATTACTTTGCAAGCAAGTTTTTAAAGAGTCTCAAGTAAGCCATGATGACGTACACAAGTTTGATCATGACGATTTGGTCATTTAGTAATTGATATTGGATAAACTGAGCATGTCAGGCAAATAGAAATACACAGAGGTGGCAACAATTAATGCAAACATTTGTGTAAAGGTTGCTGCAATCATGTTGATTTTCCTGAATCATCTATGTACGAACCTGCCCACTATAGCATTGTATCTAACCCTTAAAGCGTTTGTTCCGGGAAGTGTTCTTGTTTTCACCATATTTGTTTTATGTGTTACCGATTGTGGTGGAATTTATTTTATATTACAGCTTGAAAATAATAAGGATTTTTGACAAATACACAATTATTACTCGTATGTTCTGTTTTACACACAAAGCGACCTTTGAGCAATTGATTACTCTTGTTGATGCGGAACTGTGATCAGAATTGGGACCTTGTTACAGATTGTGACGATGTCAATCAATCCTTTTAAAATTTTACGCAAATTTTAATTTGGCAAATCAATCACAATATTTAAAACGTATTCAAATAAATTTAAAGAAGTCCATGGATATCAGAATTTTCTAATTGTAAAATTAATGAAAATGCTTTTCAAATTATACCAGAAAGACAAAAATCAATTTAGATATAAATAATAGATATAGCATGTCTCTAAAGGGTGCTCTTTATTGATAAAATGAGAAAGTTAAATTACTCTAACAAGATCAAAGAAATGTAATGGTGAGTTCGCGTGGTTGTGGAAAATTCAGCATTAAGTCCATTATGAAACAAAACATCTATTACCTTTATTGTGGCCAAACTGAAGGTGACAGTCAAGGGAACGAAGTGGTAGCAAACACATTCAACAAACATTTCACTGAAACATGGACCCCACCTGATCAGCCAGACTTATAGCCAAGACATGTTTGAACAACCTATGTTGCGCAGGGCAGACTCGGTCTGTGTGTTATCTGAAATCACCACCTTCTGAACTACTCAGGTCATTTGCATCATTGACAAGACAAACGTTCTGTTGGCACTGATGGTATATCAATGATCACCATCAAACGAAATATTGACTTTACTTCCGGCTTTGCTTCATATCGTTAACATCTTGTAAAGACAACATATCCTGATTTTACTTAAAACCATTGTTACATACATTGGGATGATCCGAGAGTAATTAATCACTATCGGCCGATTTCATTGCAAAAGTTTGTCTAAAATACTTGAGAACTTTGCATAAAAACCAAATTGAACATTATTTTACCAAGAATTTCTTTCCTAATCAATATGGCTTCATTAAGAACAGGGGTACCGACCTGGCTTTAGAAAGGCATATTACTAATAATAGAAATAATGTCGATGATAGAAAACCAACTGCCTCAGTTTACTTAGACTCACCAAGGCCTTTGACTTGGTTGATTTAAATATTTTTATGTTATAAGTTAGATAAAAATTTGGGGTAAAGAAGGATCTCTCAACTGGTTAAATCATTTTTATTTGGAAGAAGCAGATTGTTAAGATAGATGGAGTCAAAAAGTGATGTTTTAAATGTTAATTTGGGTGTACCAGGAGGAGTCCTGGGACCAATTCTCTTTGTAATTTTATCAACGATTTGCTGTCATTTTAAGCTCAATTCAAATATATTTTCCTTTGCAGATTTACTAGTTTAAGTGTTTATGGCTAACAGTTATGATATTTTGCGAAATCAAATTAATAAAGATCTTTCTCTTATATCCGCATGGATAGCCCAAAATAAATTACTTGTTAATACAAAAATCCAATGCAATAATTTTTTTTCATTTGATCTACAATAGAGAATTTAAGGGTACCTTTAGTCTTAGATGTCATTCTCATTCTTGTTTATACAAATGTAGCTGTGAAAACATTGATATAGTTGACTCGGTCAAATACCTTGGACTGAGAATAGATTCTGATTTAAAATGGCATTCTCATGTAAACTATTTGGTGAAAAAACTAAGAAGTATTAACTACAACCTTTATTTCATGAGAAGTTATTTAACTGCTTTAGACTTACGTACACTTTATATTGCTTGGTTTGAGTCTACCTTGAGATATGGTATTGTACATTGGGAGTACTTTTGTTCAAATATTGAAGCCAATTGTTACTATACAAAAGTTTGCCCTAGCACCATCTGTAGTGTGGGAAAATATCACCCATCCATAGAGCTGTTTACAAATCTGAATGTTCTTAATTTTAATCAACTTTTTGAGTACTCAATTCTTGTTTTAAAGAAAAATCTAGAAGTTTTAAAGGTTTGAAATAAGTAGACAAACTAGATCTATGGGTAATTATTTTCTGTCAATTCCGCTTTTGAAGGACACAGTGAAAACAATGCCACTTCAAATGTACTGAGATATTTAACAGATACTTTAATAAACTCAATATTTTAGATACATTCTCCAGCTTTAAAGAAGTGTTAAATATATTCTTAAACATCAAACCAGTTGAAAAATCTCAAGATCTATATTATTTTGTTTGTATTCGTTTTGATTTATTTTTGATTTATCTTTAATGTTTGTTAAAATAGAGGTTATGTACTGTTTCTTTATGTTTGGTAAAATGTCTAGTGTTAATACTCGCAGGTATTATTTATTTGTTTTTTTTATTTACAGTGAAATGTGTTTGTGAAGTGTTTTCATAACAAAGTGAAATGTTGACCTGATTTGGACACTTGCACTACATAATAACTATATAATGTATTTTTGCCTCATATGCCTGCGTGCACTTAACTTAATAAAATTAAAAAGAATTTAAGTTTTTGAATAAACCTTTTTTGACTTTGACTTTGACTTTGACTTTATTATTTTTCTCAAACAAATATAAAAGTAACATGGATAATAATTCAAAGTCATAATTTTTCAACGGTACACATTTCAAATTGTTATCTTTCAAATAACACTTATATAATAGGTTTATCGGTTACTAAAGAAAAAAATGGTGTTATGGTATTAAGTACAATAGAATTAAAGACAGCTCAAGTAGACCCTGGCCTTAAACAAATCAAATAAATTAATAAACCACATAAGATTACAAGAAGTGATTTGGTTGTTCAACAACTTCGTTGCATAGTGTTATCATACAAATAGAAAACATAACAGTACTCGGTCACACTCTGACGACAAACATCATCATGAATACAAACTAGTATGTCTTGTTTTGTCTACTTGAAACCAGACAACAGTTGAAGAAGTTTCTAGTTGGAAGAGGTTTGCAAAATTCTGTAGTTTGTGCTCAATATATATTATCTTAAAAAAAAACGCGCAGTATGGATGGAAGAGTTAACACAAAAGGTTTAAGCCGCTATTTTGAATAGTGTTACCGAGATTTTTATTCTTTGAACTGTATGGAATTTTTCCTCGCGTTTTATTTTAATTTAAATCTAGCATTTTGTTGGAACTATGATAATATACAGATAGTTTTCACATTAGAGCAGCTTTTTTAAAACTTAAAACTCATGTTAGAGCACTAAAAGGCACGTGTACAAAGTTGTCACGAGGTGTGTGTCTTAGTCTATAGTCGCTTGAAAAGACATAACTGTATTACGACCATGGCATGCCTTGATCCGTACTGCACACCCTTTACAAAGTCTTCCCCATGAGCGAGAAACGACAGTTAAATTATATTAAAATGTAGAAATGAAACGATGGGTTTTGATGAAGATAACGTTATTGTTCAAATTTATTGGTACAATCTACTCGTTGTTCGTAACCAATAAATCACACTGAAAGAGTCATTTTAATAACATCAACTATGTTTAACAAGTTTCTAAAGTGTTCGTAAACCACGTAGGCTGTGTGTTGCTCTATTATCAGATCAGTTTGTAAAAAGTATCAAGTGGAATCTTTTTTATTGAAAATTATCAACTTTCAGCACCATTGAAACATTGCTTACCTTATACTACGGGATAATATTTCCGCACTTAAATTATGCTGTCATTTTTTGGAGAAACTCCAGCAGTTATACAAACAATGTTTTCATTCTACAAAAATTTCATTACGAACAATATTCAGAAAACCACAAATCAATCATGTAAACCATATTTCAAAATTTTCAAATATTAACATTTTTATCAACCTATATTTTATGAATGTATTATGTATTTTAAACAAAATTTTCACATATTTAATCCGAATTACAAAATATCAAGTTCAAGACAACAAAATTTCAAATTGAAAATCCCAAATCATAACACCTCCTTTATACACATTTCCAGAGCACAATATGGCTAAATTATTCAACAAACTTCCGAACAAATTAAAAGTGAAAACAATATGAAGGAATTAAAAAAATTTAAATTATCTTTTATAAGATAAGTTTACTACTGCATAAATGAGTACTTACAAGAGATTATGTGGAGAGAGAAGATTGGACCAGTGAGGCTACATTTAATTGTTTTGCTTTTGTTTCTACTTTTATTTTTTCCTCTATTTTATTTCTTTTTTGTTTTTTTTTTTATTTCATTATTTCCTTTTATATATGTTTGTTTATATTTCTTATACTTATATTATTACTAGTTTTGTTGTTTGTTTTTATATATGTTTCTGTTAGCCTATAACCCATGCAAAGGCTCATCTTTGTCAGTGGTTATTAAATATTTCTATTTCTAACTCTTTTAAAGATTGACTCCCTTATCCTAACTCTTTTGTACATTAAAGTGAGGTTAATCCTAATGTTTCCACGGATTTAGAAAACATTCTAATGTGAGTTGAAGCTCACTGATCTCAACTTGAAAGTGGTGATAAAAGTCAGTGGTCTGTGTTGATGATAAGCCACATAAAACCTGAGGTAATTTGGACGATCTTTCCTCTGAATACTCTGAACTGTTCATTTTCAGATTATTTATCATTCCGTTGTCACTAAGGCCTGTATAACTTCCTGATATGTTTTACCCGAAGAGAATAGCAGGTTTCAATAAACATATAGCAGACTTGAAGTTTCTTTTATTTTATAGAGTCATCCATGTTGTCTGTTATTTTTGAGTTCAAAACTATACTAGAGAGCACTTCCAACTGCCTAGTTTTAGAAAAAGTAATGCAGGTTGTTGTAATTATTTTTGAGCAGACAGTTTTTTGTAGTGCACTTTTTTTAACTTAATAAAATGACACGCAAATCACTTTAAAGGATACTAAGTTCTAATGTTACAATGGTAAAAGAATAGATTTTAAAAAATCTAATAAACCAATTTTGAAATTTTTATTAATGAAGCCTTTTGATCAGCAATGCTGTTATCTTCAGATAACCTTACACAAATAATACTCACCTGTTGGTCTTATATCAGTTTTGGTCTTATCTAAGGCCACTTTTATAGTTCTGATAAATAAGTGAATATCATCAATCGTGGTAATCAATAAACTGGCCAAACTAATGGTTGTATTCAAACTTTTAATTTTTAGATACGCATACAGAATGACGCATTTGAAAGTCTCTAGCCATTAAAAGTATGTTTTCAAGTTAAGGTATTGTTTAGATTAGAACAATTTAGATTGAATTATTTGACTTTACTTTTAACATGAATATAAAATGCTAATGCGGAGAAAGATACCACTAGAGATGATTCATAAATACTCAGTCTTATCTCTCAGTCTCTTTCCGCTATGACCGACCTACAACTTCCGACTTTGCTTTAGATTATCCAAAACCTTTTTGTTGGAAGTAAAACTTATAAGATGGCTTGAAATCGTGTTATTTCGTTGACTATTTTGTAGATTAGTTGTAGGTTAGGGAATACCGTCAAATACATAAACACTGCGTTCTGTAATGAACTTGTTTCCGATTTGAAGGAAGTAGAAGTTTACTCGTGAGTGTCAAGAGTTTAAACAATAATTCCGTTTCTATTACAATGAAATAGAGAAGGGAAAAATAATATTGGTCGGAAAGTGAATTTTGCTGATCTAAATATTATTTTACAGTATAGTCTCTTCCCTATTGCTTCAGGAGAAAACGAGCAAAGGTTATAAAAAGGTCCGTTCTAGACTTATGTGGTATTGAGTTTCGGAACAAACACTCGTTCATCGAGATATTTTCTTTCTTCTTTTGTGTAAGGAATAGACAAAAGATATCAGTCGAAGTATCATTTTTTTTTTTTTTTTATCCGCTTTCCTCCATTCCATTTCATTCCATCCTTCCAAATATAACATTCCTTTGTCTTCATCCTTATTCCGTTCCATTTCCTCATTTTAAAAACATCCATTCATATACCCTGATACAGTGTATGGTGAAATCTTCCGCCACTCGGTTTAACATGTTTGGTTGAATGGACTGCATATCTTCCCTGATTGCATGTTTGAGGTCTGCTAGAGTTCGGGGTATGTGAGAGTAGATAGGTTCTTTCAACTATCCTCATAGAAAAAGGTCACAGCAAGACAAATCTGGTGACCTTGGTGGGCATTTCACCAAAATGTGAAACCAGCCGTCCGGGAAACATGTTCCTGACAGTAACCATTGAGGCAGCGGCGGTGTGCGATGTGGCACCAACCTGTTGGAAGAACAAGCTCTCATGTTCATTCTTCGCCTTCGGAGTTCTGGTCTGAGAAGTGTGTTCTACATGTGGACACAACGAGGTGACGATAACACAATTTTCCTCGAACAAATACGGTCCAATCACTTCGGAACGAGAAACCGCACTGGGGTGACTGCCATTCTCATCCTAGCGATGTTTTGAGGTGTCCTAGCAGATCTTGCAGGGCCTGGAGGTTTTATTGTCATTATGTTCCCTTTTGATTTGGACAAATTTACCCATCTCAATAACGCGTTACGGTTTGGTACGGGTTTATTCCGATGGATGTCAAGATTTCGACGAAACAAACGTTGTGTTTTAGTCACTGAGTTGTTATTTTTAACATAAGCATTGCATGCGAAAGCATGACGTTCGACAGTCCATTGGCCCATTGTCACTAAAATGCTATGAAATACTCTTTTTAATGACATAACCTAGAAATCTCTACGAAAACGAACAATAACGTAACAGCTGATTAAAATTCGTCCGTTTCCGTGTGTCACCCTGTATACAAAGAGACCTTTGTATAATGTCTTTAATAGTTCCAAACATCTTCAAGGGGTCAAAATGCTCTATTTGTGGTCCTGCAACTCAGTCCTACCATGCCGATGGCATAATATCTGATTTTTCAAAGGAAATTCGTTAAACATACGAGTAACTGTGCTTTCTGCCAAAACATAATTATTAAAAAAAAAACGAAACAAGAAAGTTTGAATCTCATGAGTCCAATCTCTCTATGACAGTCTAGCAATCTCATATTGACATTGTTGTAATCTACTTTGAACAAAGAGTTGTATCGAATATTGAAGAGGAACACTGAAGTGTGCTGTAGAGATCAAATGAATGAGCAGTACGAGACGACACTCTGCTGTGATTGCATGGAAGCAATGCAACAGAACACTTGAATGGGTTTCTTTTATCCAGGGTCAGAACGATACGACGCCAATATTGCCGGCACAAAGAAACGTTCCTCTGCTTTTTCACTGTGTGTGTGGATTTATTTTATGTTGCAATTCGTGAGATACAAATTCGTTGATGTAACATATCTATCCAACATGTTGATCGATATATACCACGAATACACAAAGCATAAAGGCTGATGATGTTTTAACTAACATGCTCAAAGTTAGAAACCCTTATATAGGTCGTGGAACATTTTAGAAGCTTTACTTACTTAAAAGCCAATAATAACATCCGAAGATATCCATGGAGGTTACATTGCAAACCTATTATTTAACATAACCCTTTTGTCCCTAACCGATACCACAGGATGCTTGATTGCATGAGAGTCAGCTGGATGTTGGAATGTACATCGCAATCACTTTAGTGGCGAGGAGAGGAAGTGAGTGAACTCCAACCTTGATCACTCTATTGTTCAGTTGGTTGCAGGTCACAAAGGACGTGTTAGATTAGCGTTTAGTGCCGAGTTGTTGACATTTTCCAGTACAGATAGATAATTCACTTAAGTTAATCTGTAGTTTTAACGTGGTCAGGCAAAGAGAAGCTACTCTGCATTTAACAGAGAATAAATTGTCTTTTTTATTAAGGAAAGAATATTTTTGATTTAACAGCTATCTATTTTGTGGACTGCTCAATATTAAGTGAACTCATTACAAATCAGTTGTACCATTTTTAAATGTCAAGACATGTTTCACCCTTATAGATCACTTAAAGAACATTATTGAAGATATTCCAAATTCATACAAAAACTTAAGATATTCTAAAGTCATACAACAACTGCCGAGGGAAGAAACCATAAATTAAATTCAGTTTAAACTTTTATGAGTTGAAAATATTTTCACGCAAAAATTAAACTTGTTTTTGAATCCGGTTGAAACTTGAACTTGTATGATTATTTTTTATTCTTGACAGTTTTTTCCCAAGATAAAATTTCAGGAGCTGCAGGGGTGCCCAAAGTTTAGTTAATGATATCTATGTTTTAAAAAGATGTTTTTAATATCTATGTTTTTTGTGTTTTAAGTGTAGCTTCCAAGATAGTCTAACAAGTAACAACAATATTTCAAGAACTATAAAACTGAAATCTCCTGTAAAAATCATAGTCTACTAGTACTAATGGTGAACCATCCAATATACTGTAATAAAAATATAACATGAAAGTCAGTATTAATGTTTTAACAAATAATTCAGCAGTGACTAACAATTTTTTAAAAAGATGTATAAACGAATGTATTGTTGAAGGTTTATCTCTCTTGCTAGATATGGACAAAGGAAATCAGTACAAGTACTTCGTAAATAAAAAAGAAGCTTTGGATTTCGAATACAATTGTGAAACAATAAAATCGTGTTTTCGCGGGGAAATAGAATCCCGCGAGGTTTCGTTTGCTCTGGAGAAATTGAATATTAGATTGTTCAGCATAATAATGCAATTCTCGCTCAGCAATTCCCGAGCTTTAAACTTTCAAATGAAACTGTTTCAATCGATAATACTTGTTTATCAGATATAATATTTAGTGTAAAGTATATACTTGTTGCTATTACATTGATACGTTTGCTGTTGACGGTGATAGCTCGTTTTGTGTTATGATTTAGATTACACTGAAAACAATGGAAAACGTCCGTAATAATTCACCTCAGACTATGATATGGTTAAAATAGTTTTGATTTACAAATTGACTTCAAACCTATTTGAAGCACGAGTAAATAAAATGTATATTAAAATAAGTTCACTCAATTTTATTTTTTTATCGTTGAAGATTTTGAATTCGTATTGAACACATGTAATCAAAGGGTACATAGTGAAGCTTGGTGTAAGATGGGTAGTTTGAACTATTTTAAAGGTTTTTTACACTGCCTAAATATAGTGTATTCCGAGTAGTCTGAGATGATAAAATGTAAAATATAAAAAAATTGTGAAAAAAGTTATTTAATGGTTCTAAATATCCAAAATTGTCAAATAGCATTGATCCTTTGAAACATAGTTTCTTAATTGTCTAGTTGATTGATATAGTGACCGAAGGCGTGTATAATTTTTAGCACGCAAAACGTCATTTAGAACAGCCATTATTATATTACATACATTCGTTGGACGGTCTATAAACGAATTTTGTTACAAAAGTGATCAGTCACACAGATGAAAAGAAGGCAAAGAAAAAAAAAGTCAGCCATAGCAGGAACCAATAGAGTATCTCAGTTTCAGCCAATCAGTGACCGAAGGTGGCATTTTTTATAATGAGATCGATGTTTTGACGCGGTGTGCAAAAATAACTAGATTATAGTTGTGACACATGCGCAGCCCAAGAGTTTAATGATACTATACGTAAACGATTAAGCTTAAATATTTCAGAATAACTTATAACCCGGTTTAACTATGATCTTACTAACCATTCATCAACCCAACAGTTTTCAATTACTTTTAAAATTCCAAAACCATATAATATTAGCCTTTACAACGTGCAATTATTATGACTTGCCACTTCTTATTCATTAACTTTAACGCCTTGTTAGCTATAAACACGTACTATTTCAGTCAAAGTACTAAAGTTTGAAACGTATAAAGGAACCTCTTGTAATATTGCGCTGAACACTCTGATATTCAATTTGTGCCGAGCAAATACGGTCGCATGAGAATATCGTTCCTTGCGGCCAACCCAGTCAAAGTGTCATTTATATTCAGTATTCACACAAGTAAATGAAACTCTTGTAGCAATCTGATTTATAAATGATCAATAATTGCTCACTTTGTAATAACTGATTGATTGTTACCACGTAGTATATGATGGTTATGATAAAAACAATTAGACTGATCAACAATGAAAAAACGCCACTACGAGCTTAAATCCTGATAGTTTTGCAATTTGTCACTCTAAGCCTCTTCGGCCTCAGCTTTCCAAGCCTTGGCTATAGTATAGCTTACTCATAGTCTCGCTTCGGCCATATCCCTCAGATTTTCGTGGTATTTTAGTGTAATTTCTAATTTGTATTATATTGTAGACCCTCAGTTCAAACTTCATCAAATCGGGTTTTCAGAGCAAAAAACCCCCTTTTTAAAATTGACAGCTATTAAGAAAACATCAACAGATTTACATAGAATCTAGTATCTGAATTGGCATATTGACATTTATTTACCGAACATATATTTACATTATATTACCAGTAATATTTATTCCAAATATAAACACAGTTTACGGGATTTACTGATTTAAGATAATCATAGTCACCTTTTCAGTAAAAACCTGGTGAAAACTTTGTGCCTTGTTTGGTGCCTTGTTTAATAAAGATCTTTGTTAAAACAAATCTTTGTTTTAAGAACAAATATATCGGTTAGCCTTTACTCATTCAAATGAAAACAACTAATATACCTCGATCATAAAACAGACGTTTAAATAGATTTACCGAAAATAAGCGGATTCTCATATAATCCTTTGAAAGAATGCAATTTCCAATACACAATCCTCGTCAAAGGTCAATTCTATACTTCAGTTGATTTTGCCAAACGAATACATTAGCATTGTGATTTGTGTTCCATGGTTTGTGTGTACGCCTGAAGCTGGAAACCTCTTCTAATTTAAGGGACTTAACAAATAATCTGACTCTATACCTTGTATTCTCAACCTCGGTCGTATCGTCTTATCAAAGGTTTAAGTTCTAAAGTGATGAGCTTTTATTTGAATTTAAATCTTATATCATAAAACTTACGTTCCGTTCTCTAAGAAATATTTTTAAATTGTTAAACTTTCAAATACTATCTTCAAAGAGGCACACAAACGGTTTACAGATGAAAAGTGCCAAACTAGAAACTGTTATACTAGAAAAGTTGTTTACCTTTTTTTCCTTTATTAACATATCTGTTTACTTACTTCTTACCTATTTTACGTAAATATTAAACTTTGAGCCCTAGTAATAAAACTGTTAATTTTTAATTTCTTTGCAAATACATTTTAACCTGTTGGGTAATCAAAAGTGGTCGAACCGTGTAATCCTCGATTTGTGAATCTTGTATCTAATCGTTGCTAATCGAAGTGTTGCTAATTAATTACTACTGTGTTATGTTTATCTTGTTTTGTTACTTTTTTTTTTTTTTACAAGGACTAAAATTAATACTCGTAGATTGATTCATCAACAGTTCATCGTTTATTTCAAGGTTTTCTTAACCTAGCTCGTTAAACAATAGGTATTGAATAAGTCATCAATTGTTTATATAAATAATTTATGAAGTTTAAAATTAAAATAATTTTCTGATATACATAAGCAAAAGATATCCGTAAGAGACACAATGTCTCAAGGTAATAACTGCACGAAATTGTATTTTAAACGGGTATTGTATATGTAGGAAAAACTAACTTTTAAAATATAACAGTACCCTAGTAAACAAAAATCGGTTGCACATTATTGGAACAAAACCACATAGAAAAGGAACCCAGTTTGAAGGTGAAGTAGATGAAAAGGCCCTTTCAGTACTGAGCCCTGGCAGTCTCTTCAATCCATTTCTATCGGGAGTTGTTTATATGGAAATCAGGCAATCATACCCACGAGTCCTCCCCTATCGTTCACAGAAGCTTCCTTTGCCTGATAAACCAATAAAGGATTTATCAACGGTTCAATAATGATTACTTTTACGTGAATACAAAATCAAACACGTACTTTTGAAGCATTTTGCTTTAACTGCAGGTCCAATTTACGGCATTAATCCATTGCCCTGGATTTTCTTGAATAATTTAAATCCTTCAGAAACCAACCCAATCAGCACAGAGTATAATTGGCCATAGCTCGGTGGTATAGTGTGTGCTTCATACACAAACGAACCTAACTCTCAGTGATGCAGTAACAACTTTTTCACGATGGCCACTCCCCTTGGTTCAGAAGTAGCGTTATACCGTTGATCCATTCCTTTGGTCGTTAGCCAATAATGACTCAATCTGAGAAACAGTCGGACCTAGTTTGTAACAAGTCTACACCTCATCGTTCTTAAAAACACTAATAACCCTCACCATTTTCTCCATACTCACCCTTCAATACCTTCTAGGAGTGATCGGTGTCTCAAATCACAGTAGAAAGCATTCATAAACACATATTAGGATTTATTTTACACCATGAAATTTATGATGTACTCCATAGTTTAAACGTGTCACTAAGTTATTTAACACTATGCCTGTTACTTACCGATATCTAGTGATTACATTCACTGATAAAGGATGGCTAACAGCTGTTTGCATTACAGTAACTACTCAATACTCATCTGCTAGATGACTGCCTCAGGCTGGGCACAGGACTATGGTAGGATTGGGTACCCATTACACCACCTTGATTTGAGATGGGCATTGATGTAATTATGATAAACCAAGTGTAATTATACAGGGTATTCCCGACCAATCGATCAGGTTTAAATGGTGGTTCACCAAAAACAACGATATGTTTTGTGTTTAACCGATTTCGTGCCTAAAAGTTCAGGAAATTACTTTCTCATTAGTCAAGGTGTAAGGCACTATGTAAGGGAGGAGGCTTTTTTTATAGATATTTT
This sequence comes from Matsumurasca onukii, assembly GCA_018831715.1. Classification (NCBI taxonomy): domain Eukaryota; kingdom Metazoa; phylum Arthropoda; class Insecta; order Hemiptera; family Cicadellidae; genus Matsumurasca; species Matsumurasca onukii. The sequence goes on from CM032058.1 coordinate 15,946,631, forward strand.
TAAATACAAACATATTTTATGTAAGCTAGTATTTCGTTTTTAATGTAAACCTACATATTTCAGAATATTTCTAACATTGACAACATAAGCTATACAAATTTTGTAAAACACTAAACACAGTCCAAAAGGTCTTTTTTTTGGGGCAATAATCAAACTTGATTAGCGAAGTTCCAAGCAGTTTTAAACTTGAACGTCGTTAACGTGTTTAATAATGTTTGTTGTTTATTGTGTTAACAATGCTATGAAACAATCTAGTTATAATCCCTTTCTTCATAATTGAAACCTTTGAACGCAAGCTCAGTTTTACATTTGAGCTTAGTGTTTTTTGAATTCTGTTTAAAAAAATTACGCAGTGCGTTTTAAAACATGTCCAACTTGTTTACAATTTGAGCCTAACACCATTAGTAAGATATAACCATGATTTTAACCATCATTTAAATAATCATACAAGCAACAAGAAGTGTGTCAGTGGTTTTTATAAAAGTGCGTGATTGGTTTGTATCGGTCCCTCGACACGCCCCGGGCCTTACAGTTGCGGTTGACATAAATTGAATACAAATTTGATTACTCAATCGATTGTATTGACTGTGTTTTCCACATCAAAGTAAAACCGTTTACAACTACGCATATCGTTTGCAGAAGATTGCATAAAACGTGTTAAAAAACTTTAAATGATTAGTTATAAATGCTACAATTATATTATTTATCAAGCACTATTTGCTACCAGCCAGAACCAGTATTAAATGAAGACTAGTATTTAATAACTGGGACTCGTGGCGTGGTCCTGTAATCCAGCTTCATGGAGGTCAGGTTTTGAGGACGATATAGGTCTAAAGCGGCTGAGATAGTATCTGTGATCATCTGATGGTACCCGCATCAACTCCACCATCGTTTAGACATATCAGACCATCACTTGCGTGGTTCGGATGTCACGTTAAGCCGTTAGTCCTTGTATTTCCATTGGTCATTGGGCTATTAATGTGACCCATTCTAAGGAAGAGTCAGCCTTAGTTTGTAACAAGACTACGACTCATAACTCATTACTACCACTCATCACACTCATCCTTCACCACATATTTGCCTTAAAAACCCTCATTGAGATTGGTCGGCATCTCAAATAGTGATTTGGTGATGGAGTTTTCGTTTCTTGGTAGACTGTTTCTACCTAATAGTAAATAATGAAAATATGACCACTATTTACTGCAGTGTAGTGGTCCACAGTCCACATCTGTGAGCATTTAAAATCACTTTTATACTCTTAAATACTTTAATATTGAACCAAAATCAAACCACATTATATCAAACCTTGACAATCACAAATAGAACAAAAAGGTTTTCGTTTAGTAAACACTAAAATTAATTTTAAGAGGTGCTTGTTAACAAAGGTTCTTTTAAAGTTGGTTTGGATGGAAAACCCCTCAAATCCTGTACCACATATTTACCACACGAACATAAATACCACACGAACACTTTCAAGACAGTCAATAATCCTAGTGGCCTCCTCCGTTATTAAAAAAAGTAAATAAACACACAAACTAATTAACAAACAAGATATTTTAGCAATAGTTTATAGCGAAAATCTTGATAGAATTAAATGTTTTAGGTCTTTCTATATTTTTTCCATATTTGAAATATGTTTATTAGTACAAATATAATGGAAGTTAAGTTGTCCTGTTATATCATTGTCGAAGTTGTAAAAAAAGTGTTTTGCTGAATTAGAATGAATGCACCGTATAAGTAGGCACAATGATTTGGTTCCTCATGAGCCTGGAACATATGGGACAGTAACCTAAGCTGCTTGAGCCTAAGGATCCATGAGTTGAACGCAAACACATATAGCAACAACTTCGATCTATACTAACAGATATTTTAATTGCTTGTTCATTTGTTTTAAACTTATTGGGTTTTAATTATAAAACATAGCTGACAAGTAGCCACAAGCCTACTGTGAATCTAAGCAAATTTACAATAATTTACTTATAAAGGGCGTTTCTATAAGTGGGGATTTATGCTAAAAAACTAGTTTTGATCCGATTTTGATTAATTTGGGACACAGCTTAGTGGAAATCATATAGGTTCATATCGGACTGGCTATTTGACTTTGTATAAACATTATTAAGTATGGTGTCACGTTTTAGTTAACAACTCTCCCCGATTCCCGTCTTGTGTAAAGTAGATCCTGTAATAGAAAATTCACTAGGATTTACGGTAGAGCTTGTGTCTATTCGTCGGCTAGGGTTTACAATGATATATCAACCATTGTTTCCAAACCTTTAAAATGAAACTTTAGTTCTCAAGAAGTGTTCATTATCTTCAAACTTCCATCGTAAATGTGGATTGAAACAAAGATAGCAACGGTTATTACAATGAAGTACTTGAAGATATTACAATGTAACTAAGCTTCTTTAAGCAGACATAAGTCAGATCTCTTGAGTGCTCATATTTTTTCCTCCATTTTCAAATTGTTTTTATTTATACATTAGTTCAGAAGAACGTTTTTTTATATTGATAATTTTCTTTAATTTAAAATCATTTGGGTACTCTTGGATTTTGGTAAAATATTTTATGAGAGGTAAACTATTTTAATGACTAAATACACATTTTTGCAGTCACAAAAGTGTTCAAAGAGTCAAAGAAATTTTCAAAGTATTGATTTGACAAAATTTGATTGTATCCTAGCTTTTCTCCAATAACTCACCGATTTTCTTAAAACAAACCGACTAGGTTGATAAAGAATTTAACTCAGGGGTTGCTCGACGCCTTATGGGCTGTACTCGTATTTGAGAGAAAACCTAATAGAGTGGCCCAGGTCAAACTCAACGTATGGGGGTAGCAGTGGCTCAGTGGTAAAGTGCGCGCTTCGCACCAAATCTACCCGAGTTCAACTCCCGGCGCTGCAGTAAAATTTTGACAATGACCATTTTCCTTTACGTTAGCCATTGTTAAATTGCTTTGGCCGTTGGGCTTTTAATTAACAACTAAATCCGGGGAACAGTCGGCCCCAGTTTGTAACTACACCTCATCATCCATCAAAATACTCATCACGCTCACCATTCATCCTACTTTTTTTAGACGCTTAGTAGTAAAGATATTGCATTAAAGTACTTTTCACAATGTATAAACTAAACCCCACTCTTATAACAGAACACTTACACTATAAAGAAACCTATACGTTACTCTTTATCGAGCTTCCTTTTTATCAACTGAAGAGTAATTCAGAAAATGCGTATTCAATGAAGTTGCTAAACCATGTCGGTTGAGAACTAAGTTCTGATGGAGAGAAGAAGGTGATAAAAGATTTACAGCCACTTTGTAGGTGTCTTGAGCCTAATCCTCACGTCGGACCTTTCCGAACCTTCTTCATCGCCAATGTACAACGCTTTTAAGCTGTCAGGCGTGAACTGAAAAATGTATAGGAAATTAATACACATACTTTCACAAGAAACAGTAATTTGGAAGATTTCTTCGTTTTCTCTAAATTTGTTATTGTACCCTGTACAGAGGCTGCATATTTTCCTTCGCCTACTTCAAGTTATGAGAAATTTGAAGAGTATCAATGTTGTAAATTAAAGATACATTGACAGGAGTTGTTCTGAAATCAGATGTTTCCACTGAGAAACGCTCAAATAAAAGAAATTGTATTTATTTATGGCAAATACGATGACGTTATAGTAAATATATCATGAAAGTTATGTACATAGACATACATGCCTTCTAAAGAAAATAAAAAATAACTGTTTATTTACAGTTTTACGTTTGATTGATTTAGTCGATACCAAGTGATTTAAGTCGTAGTTATCTGTACTTTTAAACCAGTTTGCTCTGTAAACTATTTCAATCTATCACCTTTTATTTTTAAATCAGGGTGTAAAGTGAATTTTACAATGTGTATCCATTATTAAAACAATCACTTTGTTATAAACCTTTTCTTAGAATTTCTTTTATACTAATATTTAAATAATAGTATTGGAACGAAAACATAGTACCCTTTAATAAACGTAGATTTTATTGTGTGACCGGTTTCGGATCTTGTCCATTTTCGTAGCAGCTCTACAAGTATTGAAATATACAAATATTTACATATTTCTACAACAAACATAGTCATCTGTAAGTAAAAAACTTATGAACAGTTGAAATCTAAAATTAAAATCTAATATTTAAATGTATTGGTATACTAAGTTGCAATTGTAAGGTTAAGGCCTAGTTGTTACCTCAGCAATATGATACAAAACAACCCTGTCTTTCGTTATATTTAGCATTATATATGACTTTAATAAAACCTTCATTTAAAGTTTATATTGTTTTAAACAGCTATGAAAAATATCGATTGGATAACATTTGACTTGCTAACAACTTAATATAAACCCAAAGTCATTCTCAAAGCCTCTTATCCATAAGTTCCTCTTAAGAAGACTTAAAGGTCCTTCAAGAATACACTTTACTAATAACAACGCAAGTTCACGATAGTAGCGGGAATCAATTAAGAAGAAAAGTTGTTACAAGTCTCTCTTAAATTGGAAAAATATATTATTATTCTGCTGTACTGAACTACATTGACATTAAAGCCCCCTTTAAATTTAATATCAATACACAATGCAAGATATCGCTACCATTTTCTCAACAGTTCAATAAAATCTCAGAAATGACACTCTTATGTTGAAACATAAAGGAGTAATATTGCTTCATAACTGTTAGTGATATTGCTAACAGAACTTGCAGTGTGCATACTCGCAAGTATCCATAAAATCATAATAATTTTACATTATGAAATCGATTTTTTGAATGTGAAACATAATAGAGATTGGACGTATTTTTGCTTGTGTACCAACCAAGGAACCTTTTAACTGGGAAAACTCAGTTTTTTGGTTTGTTATGCTAGTCAACAGAGTGGGACGGACGTAGAACAAGGTAAGAAAGGGGATAGGTCTGCTAGCATCATGCTTGGGCGATTGATTTTGCCTTTGAAGAGGATAAGGGATCAGTTTTTATTCGTATCACCCATAATTTGTCGTCTCCAAATTGCTTCACAGAAGTCTTCTAAATGCAAACCGGAGGTAACCAATGATGCTCTCTTCAGAGTCTCTTCTCTGGCCAGTTAACTCTCAAGAGTGAACCCTTATTAGTGTCCTCAAGTTAGTCTCTATCTTCACCCAAAGAAAGGAAGGCTTTTGATACTTTGTTTCGAGACCCAGACCACCAACCACTGTTAGAGGGGTTTTAAAGGTGAATATGGAGAATCATGGTGAATGTGATGGGTGTTTTGATGGATGATGAGATTTATTCTTGTTACAAACTAGGCCCAACTACTCCTTCGATAAGGTAGTTAATTAATAGCCTTACGACCAATGGAATGGACCAACAGCTTTATGTGACTTCCGAACCACTAGGACTCCGAACCACGGCCATCTTGAAAGGTTATCACTGCACTCGGGAATCGAACCCGACCAACTTTGTGCGAATCACGGATAATACCATTAGGTCATAGCCACGCCCATAATGTCGCACCGAGTAACCAAAAACCTACCCAGCTGTAGGCTTGCAATCTCGTTGCAGTGCCCCTGTAATTAATCCATGCAGGTAAAAATGCGAGTCAGATTTGGTACATTGTACATTAATAATACTGACACAATTTACGAAAAAATGTATGAATAAAGGAAGCGTTTAACACAAAGTTAGCCGAAAAAAATCTAGAAAAGCTGCAAATCTTTTTTGTAAAGCAGAGCTGGTTGGTTTGACTAATTTCATTTAATTAGGGACAAAACGTCAATACAAAATCGTGAAATTAACAATGCAACAGTAAATTTCCCTTTGCAAATACAAGTCGAGAAGCAAACGTGTCTGATGTTGAGACTCTGCCAAGTTTATTTCTTCATTCTCAGTGAGTGTACATTTATCATTCTCAAGCCTCGAGTCTGAGTAAAGTGGTGTGGAATCTCGCTGTGAAGTGTTCTTACATACACTCAAAACTTTAAGCAAACATTTTACAAACTTGCTATTGGAGTTTGTTTGTTTATTAGTTATTAATTATTTGACGGTTAGTTTCGAAGTGTTTGTTTATTTGAGAAGCATCCAGCAAAGTACAAACATAGCTGAGGCGTAGACACAAGCGCTGCCGTGAGTTCTAGAGAACCTTCTGTAGCGGGGAGATAATTTACAGTTTCATAGGGGATCATCAAAACCATTGGGGAAACATTCCCAAAAGGTTATTTGTGCTGGACCGATTTGGCTGGTTAAAGAGCAACAGAATTTACAAGAGACGTTTATAAAGAAATCGTGAAAATCCGACAAGAAATGTGACCTGTAGAGTAGTCGCCCATATACAGTATGAGAATTACCCAAGTAGTGATATAAGCCTATATACTAACTATATACTAAGTGTTTTAATTTGTTTTTATACTTTATATATACAAACAAAAATAATAACCATTTGACTCAGGAGGAGTTAGAAAGCTCAAAACTGCAAACCGTTTTACACTACGAAGTTTCGTTCACTTTGGCAAGATTTGCTCTATTGCCTATAAAAATTAAATAAAACATTTTAGATAGACACTTTGTAGTGTAGTACAAATGAGTACAACTAATATATAAACATAAATGCCTAAAATTCAATCATAAATGAAATTCTGGGTTAATTATCTAATCAAGAATTCCAACTCAACTTAAACCTGAAAGTTTTCTGACAAAGTGTTTGATAAAGAACGATTTCTTGAGTAAAATCTGAAGTAAAGAAATTAAGCTCGTTATCGTCAGCAAATTAGCACAAAACAGAGGATTCCCAAGTTGTCAGCTGACAAAGAAAGTAATTACTTATCGGTTTGGTTAAAGCTGGCTTAAAACACTCCTCTGAAGTTTAACTAAACGGAAGTTTAAATCTTGGACTCTGGACCAGATTCCTTCTTTCTGCTCGTAATCAATTGTGATAAGAAAGCCTAAAACAACTCTACAGCTTTTATGCTTAGTAATGAGCAGAAGTAAAGAAAGGTGAAAATCTGATTCAGTGAATCAAGTTCAAATCTTTCATATGATATTTTACTTTGCTAAATTAGTGTTGCTGTACTTTTTTCTACATGAGTATAAAGCATTTTTCGAGTTTTATCTATATTTGTATTTTGGGTTTTTCTGTCATATCAGTAACCATGAACCCCTTCTCTTCCAGAAAACTGCATCGTGTTCGACGAAATCACTGTTCATAGGATAAGTACGACTCGATCTTTTTTCTAATTTTGGAGGGGTTTAGTTGCATTCCGACTTGAAATAAGTCATGCTTTGTCAAGTAGTGAAGAGAAACGCGTACTTCCACATGTCTCAAATCCGACCTAAGAAAAGTCTGTTTGATATCGACAACTGAAAGCAAATACTTGTAATCAAAGGCTTTGTCCCAATACGTTGAGTGACAATGAAGAACCAAACAAATCTAAGAGGAAAAACAAATGTTCAGCTAAATATCGTATATCCACTTACTTGACAAAAGGAATGAGAGAGGAAATTTTCTTACGAACTGAGTGTTTTTCTCGAGTTCCTCCATACCACCAAAATGTAAAATGGACAGGCTTTGTCTTTGTCTCTCTACATACTTGAATTTAAAACCAGGCCGACACGCAGCTAAGTGCTAAAGCACCGCTGGCATGAGTGAGTCAAATTTCTTTTCTAATTTGTTACTCTGATTCGCTCCACTCCTAGCCTCACTTCGGTTTTCGGCCTCAGACTTTTATGTTGTTTGACGGGCGTAACAACATAAAACGTATCGTGCAACATAGGCCTGCAGCTGTTATGACCAGGCAAAAGATAATCTTGTAAATGGTATTCTTGTAGCTCGTCTGAACCGCTCGTCTATTATTGCATTGTCCCTCCGTAATCCCGTTTGCAAGAGAATACATATTATATTGAGGTCCCCATCTCTCTATTTTTAATTGAGCTGATCCTTTACAAAAACAACTACTATACTTTCAATTAGCCTCTTCCATCGGTAACTTTGGTAACGTTAGATAAAAACATGGTTACCAGTTATTGAATGATCACGTTTTTCTCAAATTCCATTAGACCTAAAAACGCACGAACAATCTGCCAAAAAACACCTTCTTAGGCCAAAAAATCACCAACACTTCACCGAGTAAAAATAACCAAACTGATCAAACACAAAAAGTAACTGTATTAGTTATAAGACTATAGTACTTTTTAAAAAACCTGTTATGTACAAATAAAACGTTTAAAATTATTAACAAATATTAACGATCATCAAGTGTGTGAATAACTTGTTTAAAATATTTAAATAGACTTTCATGTTTTAAAGCTTGATTAAAACTTCCCAAAAATTGCACAAGGTTATTCGAGGTGAGATAAAGCGAGAACGGAAAACATGAAATGCTGACATTTGAAATTAAAGTTTGGGGAAAAACGACTGTGAGATAAGACGGAATGAGCTGTCTCACTTTTACTCGATTTCATGTAATCCTTCTTGTACCAGTTAAATATCAGATATCATAAACCTAACCTTCCACTTAGGCATATAACTTGTTCTCATTAACAACTGTGTAAGGCTCATTAGACATTTAAACCCCTTAAGTATAGAAAACCACTTCACAAACATCTTCTTTGCCTAATGGCTGGGCTGCAATAGGTGTTGTGTTTTTATGAAACAGTTGGTCAGTCTGTTACACATCTGTGATTGGTTGCTTACTGCTCCCACCCAGTCAGTCAGTGTACAGCTGTCAGGGGTCGTTAAAGTGTAACTGTTTGCTGTTTTATTTTTATTTTTGTCGTTTATGTGTGCATATATTTTAGTTTTTGGGCTCGTTGTTTCTGTATTAAAATCTGTATTAAATTTAAGAAATGTAAATTTAAAACAAACACTCATGCATGTTGTTTGGTGACCTAACTAATCTAACTAATCAACCTAACGTTCAATTATTTAGTTAGCTCATTTTCTAACGTTTTGTATTATGTTTTAGGTAACTTTTCACCTGAAGATGGCGTTACATTCACAATCCTGAAACGTCGTGTTCTTCTTCAGTATAAACCATCAACAAGTAAGTATTTGAACTTCAGAAATTCTACCGGTGTCAACGATAAACCTCAAGCAAGGAAGTTAGTAATAAACACAGCTATGTCGAACTAGTTAATTGATAGGGTGATTGTTAAGTAAAAGTTATTTAAGAAAAAAAGTAAAATCTATGAGGTCCACTCCGCCATCATACCTCAACCTTTATCCTAACCGAATGGTGCCTTAACGAAATAATAGTAAGTGCGGGAATCGAACTCGTGGCACCAGAGAGATAAGCTCCAGAGCCGCACGCGATACCGACCCGCTAAGAGTCGTTTTGATACGTAAAATTAGTCGAACATTACTTTCAATATATTAATAAACAACAGTTGTACAAATCTAAAATGAAAGGTAAAGAATACAAATCGTCTCAACAGTAAATAGTAAGTCATCCAATGTGTTTACTTATTTTGATTGCGGCCTCTACTGTAGTTGTTAGGGGTCCTAAACCCTAATACAAGTATTTCATTCATGGAAGTACTCGTATTATTATTATTACTGCTAATATTCTTCATAATTGCTCGAAAATGCGTCTTCAAACCTCCATCAAAGGCAATTAAATTGAACAAACTGTGTGCAACTATCACAATTCAAATTCTATAGATTCGAGCGAGACAAAGAGACAAGCACAAGTTCTTGCTCTTGAGGTAAACTTTGATTACTAAGTTCCATTAGGTAAGTGTAATCAAGAACTCTGGAGATCCTTGATTGAGACATTTGATTACATCATTAATTATCTCTTCTCTTGCTAACCCATACATCTTCCATATAAAGCTCCACACAAACATAGCTGCCTTTCGGTATATCCAACAAAGTAAAATAGCAGACCGAAACCGCACTATTTTTCAGCCAGTCATAAGCGATCTACTTAACATACTTTTCTAATTGTTTTCTTGGAAATGTCTTTCTTTATGTTTAGTTATAAGAGAAACACATCGTGTGCTTACAGCTTGAGCGGGTTTTAAGACTAGTTTTGGTTATTTTTACGGAAAATTTTAGGTATGCCTAATACAATATATTTCTCTACTTTAAAACGAAAATTAATTTTCAACTACCTTTAAACTGTTTAACTTTCTACGATACGTGTAATTTGACGGTTTTTTATTAAGAGGGGGTCGTAAGCAGGGTCTTCCAGAACTCTATGGACTTATTCATATTGAAGCGTCAAAACTTGGGAGCAGCGACCATCTTGTGATCTTGGGGGGTACAAATAATATAGATGTTAACACAGATTTCAATGTAAAAGAAGTAGTCAAGCAAATTGCAAGTAAAACACAACACACAAATGTAGTACTATGTACTGTACCCTTAAGGTATGACAAGCCCGGCCTCAATCAGAAAATAAGGAAAACTAACATTGAACTCATAATTGAAGCGCTAAAGTACGACCATGTCAATGTTGTATCCCTCTCAAATGTTTTCCCAAAAAACTACAGCCGGAGTGGCATTCACTTTAACAAGAGGGGAAAGAAAATATTGTGTTCCCTGCTTGTAAAAAATATCCTCGAACCTCATGTTAATTTAAACTAAACAGTCTTGACAAAGATATTGAACAGATTTCTGCTTCAAATAAAATTAGAAAAATAACGAATAAGAAAAATAACGGTTCTCAAAATATTGATAGTAATGTGAATATTTTGTTTAATACATTTAAAATAATCCACCTTAATAATCAATTCTTAAGAGACAAAATTGATATGCTAAATTTATTTTTACAATTTGAAAAGCCACATGTTGTAATATTAAGTGAACATGGTTTGAAAAAAAGAACTTTACTCTATTAATTTTCAGGATTATCATGTTGTTTGTGATTATTCAAGAGTAGAACATAAAAGTAGTGGTGGTTTAGCTATCTTGACACAGATTCATTTGCATGTAAATATTGTAAATATGGATAGCTTTAGTAAAGAAATGATTTTTGAGTCGGCAGGAATTGAAATCGATTTTACTAAGAAGTTTAAGTTAATTTTATTTGGTATTTATCGCCCACCGCAATATGTAAATGTAAATAGCTTTTTTGATGTATTTTATAATTTACTTTCAAAACACTTATCTAAAGGAAAATATTGTTTAACCCTGGGAGATCTTAACATAGATTGGTTAAAACAAACCCCAATGACTTACAGATTAAATGACTTATTGAATGAATTTAATTTATAACAATGTGTGAACTCACCCACTAGAGTGACAAGCTCGACGTCTACGCTAATAGATCACGTGCTATCCAATGTTGAGCGTGATGTAATGCGTGTAGAGGTGATAGGCACTGGGTTGTCGGATCACTTTGCACAATCTGTTACACTGAATGTTGGAAAATCACCCGCGGAAAAATCCATGTCTCGCTATGCATTAAACGGTAAATTGACATACGATACACGCCCAGATAATCTTAAGTCTTTAAATTTCGTTTTATCCAAAGAAAACTGGAGCTCACTTCAAAACACTACAGACGCTGAAAATAAATATAAAGCATTTTACGAAGTTTTAAAATATAGTTTGTCGTTTGCTTGCCCGCTAAAAAATAAGAATAAAATCAAAACCGTTTTAAACCAGACAAATCGTGGGTAACTAAAGGCATAACTACTTCATCTAAAAGGCTAAAAGAATTAGATTTCGCAAAAAAATTCAATAAATCTACACAATTTCTAGAGTATTGTAAAACATATCGAAAAATATACCGTAAGGTTATTAAACATGCTAAAGCTGCACACCTCTACGCGCGGCTATCCAAGGAAACCTGTCCAAAGAGGCATGGAGGGTAGGGATAGGTAAAAAACGGTTTTGCTACCTGCTGATATGCCTAGTCCCGAGGAGCTCAATCAGTACTTTGCAAATATTGGTCAACAAAAACATTGTCTGATAACCGAACCAGCCGTACATCCACTAGCTGTTAAAACATGTCCAACAACACTTGCCCTGAGCCCAACAGACCCTCAGGAAGTCTATAATATAATCATGAAACTTAAAATTCCAACTCTGCTTATGACGGTATTAGTCACAAAGTAATACGTCATTCGGCCCTACATTTAAGTGAAGCTCTTGCTGATTATATATGAAGATGGTTATTAACACATCCTTATCAGATGGGGTTTTCCCACAAGATCTAAAACAAGTAATAATACGTCCTGTTTTAAAGAGGGTGATTCTAGTTTGCCGGGAAATTGGCGCCCTATTGCAAATATTCCTACAGTATCTAAAGTTTTGAACATGTATTTGTTCATAGACTTTAAATTTTGGATCACAATAACATGCTATGTCCAAACCAGTATGGTTTTCTAAAGGAAAGAGTACAATGGACGCAATGGTCAAATTTGTTACGGAAGCAGTTAATGCACTTGATAAAAATATAAAGCAGTAGGCGTATTTTAGATCTCCAAAAGGCATTCGACTCATTAGATCATGAAATACTGTTTGACAGGCTTTATGATCTAGGAGTTCGCGGATTATCTTTAAATTGGATAAAATCTTACCTAACTAATAGGCACCAAATTGTTTGCGTAAATGGTCTGCAATCCAACAATATTAATGTAAATTTTGGCATCCCGCAAGGCTCTATACTAGGACCGGTTCTTTTTATACTTTATATTAACAATCTTACAGACACCTTTCCAAATTTAAGCGTGACAATGTACGCCGATGATATCGCACTGATTTTTAAAAATAACGCACTAAGCAGCTTAGAAATTGACTGCTATTCGCAGTTGTCTAGTCTTTATCAATATTTAAATAGCAACAACTTGCATGTAAACTCAGCTAAAACTAAATGCTTATATTTTACACAAAACACACACTCTGAACTAGAGCCATTAATTTTCATGGACGATTATGAACTCGCATTAGACGAAGAAAGCAAATATTTAGGCTTAATATTTGATAGGAAACTCTCTTGGACGCAATATATAAATTATCTCTGCTCTAAATTATCCTCCCAACTATTCTTGCTCAGTAGATTTGCGGGGTATCAAACCCTCTTTCTTATGAGATTAATATACTCAGCCCTTATAGAGTCAAGACTCCGATATGGAATTATCCTTTGGGGCTCTACGTCTCGCATAAATTTTTTAAGAGTTTTCGGCTACAAAAAAGAGCCGTTCGAATAATGGCAGGAGTTGCTAGACGAGCTTCGTGTCTAACACTCTTCAAATCCATGAACATTTTAACACTTCCATCTCTTTATATTCTAGAAGTTGCATTATTCTATAAATTCAAAACAGCATCCCAAACTGGCGTTGATATTCACACTTACAATACAAGACATAGACATCATCACAGGCAAACGTCTCACAGACTGGATTTGGCCGCTGACCTTCAAAAAATATTGGTCCAAAATTATTAAATAGTTTGCCAGAACATATTAGAATGGAAGCCAATCCTATAAAATTTAAAAATACTTTAAAAGTATTTGGTGGAGCGAGCTTGTTACTCGATTGGTGCAATATTTGATTAAGTTAGAAATCTCTCAGAAACCTGTATCATAGCCTAGTGTATAGTAAATGTAAATATAAATATTTATTACTTTAATTAATTTTATAGATTAACAATAATTTCAGTTACAATTATTTGCTATGATAAAGATTAGAACAATTATGCTATGTTTTTAGACAAAATGTGAACATTACAATTAGTATAAGTATTTTGACGATTGTAATACAATAGGAATTATTGTCATTTACAATAAAGAATTTTGAATATAAAAGTGTTCCTTAGGTTGGATCAAACAAATTTCACACTATAAACATGAGTCTACAGTGCCTAGTCTTTCGTCTGTCTATATGTATAGGTTTTTTACAAATTAATTCATAACTCGAAAATTATTAAAGATAGAAACGTAAGATCTCGTATAAATGTGTATCTTAATAGTTGCGTGATCTTTTTGTCTTTGTGTGTGACCTTAATACACTTATTTAAGTACACCCATTTTGAAATATGTTGCCATAAATATGATACTTTCTTTCTACAGTGTAAAGAAAGGGTTTGCTCCAGTTTGAGAAGGCATTTCAGTTTACTATGTAACATGTTAAATCAGATAGAATAGGCCTCGATTGATCGTGAAATGGTTAATTAGCTCATTGTTTGATGAAAGGGGATGAACGCCGGCGGCAAGACATCCTTATCTACGTGTAACTGATCACTTTGTAGTCTACATCATCTTATCTACAGCTCCAGTCACCTGGCAAGGTTAGGTGTAAGTTTATCATAACGCTACATCAGCCAATCAGTGACGAAGATAGTACTAGATGGTGAGGCCGAAATATTTCAAACAATGATTTTTCGATGTGGTATAAACAAGAAGAATTAAACTGTAGATGGCTGTAGATGCTACCTATTTATAAATTACGAAAGTAATTAATCATAAGTCCCTAAACATTTAAAACTTCTATGAAAACCCCGTATTTTTCAAAAAATATATATTTTTTACCATTTGTTCGCTTTAAAGTACTAAATATCTACCTGTCAAAACTGAGTTCGATCTCGTGAATAAGCTAGAAGACGAGACTATCATTATAATTCAGTCATAAAAAAGAAATATTGTGTTTTATTTTGAAATACAAGTGTTACTACTTTTTATAACTTTTCAGATAAAAAGAACCTTGACCTTTTATATGAGAGCTATTCTTTGTGCACAACTAACCAAAGCGCATACATTGTCCTCCTAATTAACTAGTTTCAAAATAAAACAAACCTCATTATTTAGTCAAAGAGTAAAATGCGTTATTAAGGTATTGAAAAAATAAGTCATTAGCGAATTGATTGCAAATGAACCCTATTGTTTGTTTAAATATTACTACTAATTAATAAATTATAACAATTTCAAACGATAATGTAACAAGACGAGTTTCAAAGTCTTTAAAAAATCATTTGTTTTCAATGAACCTCTGTGGTGTATGAATAGCGGATAAGCATCGGAACGTAATGAAAAAAGTGTATGTTTATTACGGTCACGAAAGATCATTATGAATGTGCTGTTAATGTACGAACTTAATTTTAGTTATTCATAAAGAAAATTTAACTGTTTTCAATTATTTTAACAGTTAAGTATTGAGTAGAGAGACTTTAAAAACTTATTTTGGACTTAAATAAATACAGATGTATAATGATAACAAGTCTTTATTGTATTCAACTCAAAACGATGTTAGGGCTTCGCCCTTTCTACCTCCTTTCATTTTCCGTCAAAACAAATAAAATTCGAATAATCGTAATAAATATTTTGTTTAGCAAGTAAGTTTTACGTATTTTCTTCTATATGCAGAATTAATATCTCAGTGTTTCTATTGAAACACCTTTCCCAATTTTGGTACGTTAATCTACTTAAAACATCGTTATGCAGATTTTCCAATGTTAAATTTTATATCCAACTGAGGCTGCTCAGGCTCTGTGATAAAAAACAAATTACTACTCTGGCGATAATTGAAATATAAACAATAAACAAAATATCAGATAAAATACTCTAAACTACAAAAACAAATCAAAGATTAAGGGCAAATTGTTGAGCCCAATTAAGCAACAAAAAAACAAATATTTTAATTTTAAAATTTTAAATGTTCTAAAAGGATTACTCCTAAAGATGCATAGATATATTACACCAAGAACTAAATATATCAATTTATGTTCCTAAATCCATATTTGAGATGCCGACCACTCTCGTGAGGGTATGTTAAATCATTGATAAAATATGTATCGTATCACGAATGATTTAATTACGTACTACTTAAGATTCAACACTCCGGTGGCGCGATTTCGATCCCGCGTCGTCACAATTTGTATGTTGACTTAACGGTGACGTAAGGTAAAGGTCGAGCTTGACTGATCGGGAGGTCTTCACCTTTTCCTTACTTTTCCTCGGTAAACAAGACAAACTGTTCCTTTTATTTATACGAGTTTTGAGTTGTTTTAACAGCACTATCACTGCGCCTTGCCTAGGGGTACTTTACACGGTTTTCACGGAGGCTACTGCAGTTTACAAGTTTCATCATGTTTATCGCAGTGAAAGTGTTAAGCCCTAGAATATCATGAATAACTAAACACGCCTAATGATTTGGCTGCTGATAAGTCCGGAAGATACGGACCAGTGATCTTAAGCTGCTTTAAGCCTCAGAGCTTGAGCTTAGTGCGATAATCGCTACCGCTTATGGCAACAGCTTTGATATAACACACAGAATAGGACTTAGGTAGTTGAGGATTTAAATTTTCACCCTTAACACGTTCGTGACATTCAGGAATTTATAAATTATTTCACTTGCCGATTTATTTTGACTAAAAGCTTGACAAAACCTGTCTATTTTTGGCATATAAAGCGGATTTTCTTGGTATTAAACAACGCACATGTGAGTCCGTAAAATTATACAGCCTGTTTATAAGTAACAAGAGATGACCAAAGCAAGAAGGAGGCAATGACCGTAGTGGTGGATTATGTGCAAAGAAATTGGGGTTTCGTTGAATAGTACAAACTAAGCCCTTGTAGGCCTTACGTGTTGTCTCTAGTTTTGGAAAAATAACAAAAGACCTAACTACTAAAAAAATTATTAACATAGAAATAACAAATTATAAGCAGTAGTTTAAGAAAGGTAGAAGAGGTGCTGATTTCACCAACGATTGAGTTAAGCAATAGTGTCATGTTTAAGTAACTTTAAAAATTGAAATGGCTTTGTAAATTAAAATGTACGGGTATTTTAATGTTTATAAACCACAACTAAATTAAATGATTTTAAAAGATGGTTAGCCTTTAGACTGAGGTTATACACCTGTATATTGAATCGTCGATACCATTGCCTTGAGCAAAGCATGATGTGTATGACAGCTAGTCAATTGTATCGTGGATTTAATTCATCTGAAGGATATGCAACACATGAAAATAATTCGTTGTTTATTTTAAGTTTGAAACCAATATTTTTGCAAATACAATAAACTGATTATGTTTCATCACTCTGGTGACTTTGGTTCAATTCACGCAGTAACCACTAACAGTTAATAACTTTACGGTAACGCTAGGTAAAGGTCGAGGTTGAGTGGTACATTTATAGTCCTAACTTCCCTCGTCTTAACAAGACAAGCTCTAACTTTCCACAATTTTACAATCATTCAGTTGTACAACCCTATAAAACCAGAGAAACGTTTTAAATGGCGCAGTAAGTTTCCCCATTACAAATACCAAGTCATCTACTTAAACGCTCATTGGAACAAAGATGGCTTGAGCCCACCATTATAATGAAGTACCTGAGGTGAAATGTAATTATGGCTGGGCTTCTTCAGGCAGAAATAAATGCTCTCTGGCTGCTCATTTCCTCTTTGTTTGTGAACGTTGGTTGAAATTTCACTTTTTATTTCAACCTTAAAAAGTAAAAATATCGTTATATTCAATAATTTTATTAAACCAGTATATCACTGAGTCTTTGAATATTAGCTATGTCTAATTATCACTTCATTTTTTACTGCCACGTCTTACAAAAAAAGGCCAAGATAGGCTGTCTAAACTATAAATAGTAACGATGAGTTAAAAATATATAAAAACACAACTTATACATAAGAGTGCTTTAAAACTCAAAAGAGAATTTTCATTTAAAACGCCGTAATATTATGAGATAAAATAAAAACTGTATTGTCAGATTTTAAAATTAAATTAGGGATTAAAAGTGTACGAGTACAAAAACAGAAAGAAAAGTAAAAACATTGATGTAGATACATACATTGCTTTTATATTCCTTTATGCATCCATATTGTAAAACGTATTCTTCTTAAACATTCGTGTTAGGCTTCCTTTAATAGTTTAAATGATTTATTCTCACTTAATTTTCAGGCAAAAGATAATAAACTTTGATTAAATTATAAACTGTATGTGTTTATAAAATAATGTTTGTTAAAAACAAAATTGTCGTTCGACTTAAATAGAACACAAAAACACTTTAAAAGTGCCCAGTATATTTCGCCATAGCCTTTGTCAACTACTGTAAAATTCAAAATAATCTTTAGTAATTTAGTAGTTTCCAATTGTTTTGTCTTTCATTTTAAATTGAATGTTATTTTAGTTTTTTTTAAATATTGATAAAAATCATGAACTAAAAAATTTATATTAATGTTGAAATTAGTTTTTCTTAAATACATGTCTACAATTATACGAGTAGTTGTTTTCTTTTAGAAAATAGCTCTTATTCCTTGTTTGTGAGATAAATGAGTTAAGAATGCATGCTTTATTGACGTTGCCCCAGACGACCACAGCGTAACGTAATTTAAGGAAAACTAGACCAAAGTAAACAGACAGTAACGTAATAACACTGCTATGTCAAAGTTTGAAAGCTTTCTAACAAGGAAAGTAGTTAATAAAATTAATAATCTTTTGCACAAAGAACTTAACAATATTGTGAAAATGAAATATAGAGAGGACGACTTCAACAACAATGGGAAGTGACAATAGCCGCAGTGCAGGTACGTGTGTTGCTCAAACAAATAATTTAACAGTAACTAGTATCTACTCGTATTTAAATAATAGACTACTTCATTCCTTCACTAGTTTGAATGACACGTTTAACTATATGCATAATGAGTTTTAAATTTCTTTCGCCAACTTAACTATTGAAAAAGGAAATATGCAGAAAAACCATTTGGGAATGTTTTTACAGAGCTCTAAAGTTTGTTTTGACGTCCATTGCGACACCCACCCAACACCAAAATATAAGGGAAGGGCCCCGAGTTAAAAAAAAATATAAACCCTTTCTTGTGGAAATTCAAAAGAAAGGTCGTTCTAGCACTAATTCAACGACGCAAAGAATGTATTAGTGTTCTATGCCTAGGCCTAGTAAATGCTTCTAGAACTATCTCAATTTTGTTGTTGTTATATCTATTTAAAGATTACAAGTTGTCAGGTTATAAATACCACATTTCACATACAATTAAGTTTAATTGACAAATATTTCTTCAAAATCCTCTGAGAAAATTGGCACAACCCTTAAACAAAGAATAAAGATCCTGCAGCAAAGTACGTTAATATAAACTTCAGGACTCTATAAAAACATTCCCCAAACAGGTTTTCAAAATGTATCATTTTTGAACAATTCACTTGGAAGGACATTCAAAACTCATGTCGTATATATCGTATGAAAACAATGATATACGAACTTTAAAAAGTATTAGTCAGTGAACAAAGATTTCAAGTGTCCAACTAAAAATATATACTTTACAACTTAACGTTATTCCAGTATAAACGGCGTTAAATATTTTAATTTAATCTTAAGCAACAACATAACTATACAGTTAACTGTTCCCATGACTTAAATAGTCGATTTAAAGCTATTTAAAGCAGTTCAAGGGGTCATAAGTTTGGTAACCATATACAAACCAAAGTAAAACAACCTAACGATCTTTTAAACACTTTTAAACTATATCTGTGTACACATTTCGCATTATACTATTTTATATATTTTCTATCAATACTTTTACACAATATTCACACGTGGTTTGCATAAACTGCCTGTAGGACGTGCTCTGACCAAAGACTTGTTGGAAATATTGTTTGCACGTGACTTGAGTTTAGATTCTCTTTTTGTATGATTGCGGTCATCTACAACAAAACAGTATTTTTGAACTTTATTTGAAGAAACCTGTTTTGTTTGACAAGGAACTTATCACTTAAATAACTTCAGTTAAAATATGACTACCTCATATAGCTGAATAACAAAACAAATTTTTTCCGAAATGAGATTGACAAATCGTTGGTTTTGTTTTATCTCCCGTAATACTCGTATAGTTTTGCTTTTAACTGATGTTTAATCTTAGTAGTTTCTAAAGCAATCAAACAAGATTTATGTTCTACTGCATTGAGTTTAAGACTATTCAAAATAGAAATCCCCCATCTAGCTGGTAACAAACCAAGTATTTTCTGAGATAATTTAAGTTAATATTTTGCTTTGTTTCTTCGCCCGTTATGTATTTTTACTATTAAACATCTGTTTAAACTTAAACGTATTCATTTGATCAAAAATTGTATATGACATATATAGTTTTGGCTGATTACAAAATAAACTTTAAGCTATCAGTACATTTTTAGTATGTCTCATCGTTTTAATTACTTGTTTGTTTTGATGTTTTTTAAATTTTCTTTTGCTACATACTGCTTATTTGTATTTACAAATCAGTATATTAAACAAATCACATTGAATGGGCAGAACTGAACACTGAACTAAAACCTGGATAAAAAGTGTAATATTTTTCTACGTAGAAATCCGAAACAAAACTCATTTCAAATCTAAAGTTTGTAAAATTATAAAAAGGTGGATATTTGACTTTGAGCTCCTTCTCGCTAAATAAATATCAATTAAATATCGGATAACGTTAAATTATAAATTGACTGTTTTATGCACAACTGTCAAACAGGGCTAATCATATATTATGACTACACTTATAAACCCGAACGCGATTTAGGGAAAGAAGTAAGTGGTGAAGGATAGAAGGAGATGAAAGATTTACAACTACTTTGTTAGTGTCATGAGCCTAATCCCCACTTCTGACCTTTCTAAACCTTCTTTTTCGTGTTCAGTATATTTTCTAACTTTAACTAATCAACTATTTCTGGATAACAAAACAAAAACGTTTAAAAGTCATGTAATACAGCTGGTTGCTTTGTTGGCCATATTTTTTCTCAGTAAATTGTCTAGCAAAACATTGGTATTTATTAATATGCAATATCCATGTTCTTTATCGTATCCAGTTATACGGAGCATCAAGCTGTAGTCATTAACTCAGGAGCCAGAGTTTAGCAAATACATTACCTATTATTAAAACTGAATAATCAAGGTTTAGTAAAATATTTTCAGGATTCTTTCAATCTCCAAATATTGTCAAATATTCAAAGCTGTTGAGTAATATATAAATTAAGAGCATTGAGCATTGCAATTAAACTCATGTATAAACTTTGGCCTTAGCAGCATATTAAACTAGCTTATTTACATGCAAAACCAAATAACATTACAAATTGTCATCAATTGTATATTTTTCCATAACTAAGTAAACGAGGTACAATTTCAATAAGCGTTTTATTATACCTAAGCGCACCCTTCTATACTGTTTATGTGGTATCTAACGCATAAGAAGTTCCTTAAGATAAAGAATGAAATGTTCGTGACTGAGATGAAAATATTAGTCTTGACTAAAATAACAACAAGCTAAACCACTATATTATCTACACAGATTCAATTTACAACTGCCAAATACAGTCCGTACAACTTTAAATAAACAAACAAATTGTGTATCGAGGAAACATGGTAAGATATATTTCAACTATCATATATTTTAATTAAAGAACTGTTCTTGTAGCTGTTCAAATACGGTTTAACGATCACAACAGCAACAGGGACGGGGTTAGATGAAAACCACACATTGTCAACTCACCTTCGATAATTCTATTTACCTTGTTAAAAGGTCCTCTCGTCCTTTGGTTTGTCGTTTGTACTGATATTGCCAACATAATTTGAAGTTCGCTTAGTAAAAACTACATTCTGACACCAGCTATATTCAGATTTACAAAAGGATAAGATATTTATTCCACAGACATGAAAGACATGAAATACAATTATTAAAAACTAAATCTATTGTAAAGTGATGATAGTTTAGTAATAAAATAATTTTTGGATACATACAATTTCTGAATGTAGCGGCAAAGCTGTCATCTAATATTCAAGTTAAGAGCTTGGCCTGGGAGATGGGCTCAGACCGTGAATAATTGACGTGATATTGAGCTTCTAGTGCAGATCTTGATGGCTTCCACTGCTAACTTTTGCTCTATTTATAAAATATGCTCAAAACTTTGCCCGGAAAGAACAAAGTATTTAAATGATTGTACAAACGTTCGTATGAGATATGTGATAAGTGATTTAAGCCAAAGATAGCTTGGCAGATTTAGAGGCATTAATAAATTATAACAAAATAATAAAACTGATTAAAATAAAGAGAAAAATTAACTTGTTGTATGGCTGTCTTCTACATGGCTGTATTCCCAGAATTTTAGATATTGGCCTCTTCGAAAGAAAAGGGAGGGGCCATTATTTTACCGTACTCCATGGCCTGTTCAATAGGAACGACTTATAGTTTGTTCTGGACAGACATATTGTAATTATAAAAAGTTCTTTGTTTAGACTACAGACCCATTAAATGACATTATACGATACATATTTTGGTTTGCAAAGGAGAATATAAACAAAATTGTTGAGGGTAATAGTAATAATAATGTTTTGTATATGTAAAATAATGCGTATTTTATAACGTACATGTGTAAAATACTTGAATAGATATCGATAGAATCTTTAATTTTAAGCTTTCGCGGCCGGTGTCATCATTAATATCTAAGGCTTCCGGTTTACGCCGCGTCACAGTTGTACAATAATGCTGAACATGATTTCGCTGTGGAGAGTCATTCTAGTAGCTGGTTGACTGGCTGAGACTGGAAGAAGACGACACAACCGGCCAATCCAGTCTCAGCCAGTCAACCAGCTACTGAGGATGACTCTCCACAGCGAGGTCGAAACGTTTAGCAGTATTTGTATTTCAACTTCTAACGTTTATTTTGTTAATTTTGTTTTAATTAATAGCAATATTTAGCCAAAATAATCAAAACTCTATTACCTTTTTCAATTGGTAAAGCAGGTAGATTGACACTATAAATAACGATTGCGTAGGTAACATTCCGGACAGGGTTTTGATAAATCAATGATTTTTCCAGATCACATAAAACAGCAATCCTACTTCTTCGTTTCCTTCGCAAAGGACGGAAAGACGGGGAAATAATTGAATTCGTTCAATGATCAAGACACAAATCTCGTAGCCAATATCCTGAAGGCGATACTTCTTCGTTAGTGTAATTTCATTGTAATTCCGTACACGTTTGCCGCTGTGAAACGGAACTTTAGATCTAACATAAATTGAAACTTTCCTCAGGAATTACCGGGTTGAATATATTGCATTGAATGTGTACTAGTTACATTATTTGTGATTAGAATTAGTAGTATATGTTTAAAATTAAGTAACTGGTTATTATTCAGTATGTATGGTAAGTATTCTAGATGATTCTAATAAAAATCCTCTTTTTAGTAGTTTCAGTGTGAGGTATACTTATAACTCTTATTTACTCCTCATAATGAGTTATAAAATTACCTAAGTATTCTACAAAGCATTTTCGAATTCTCTTGGTAAGCGTTGTATGATCTTTGTTTGGGTCAAGGTACACCTATAAAGATTGGTCCAACATAAAAGTTAACCAAATAGTCACTATTTTGTTTTTTAATCACATAATAATAATTAATATATAATTAATTAATAATAAATAATTTTATTTTATTTATTCATTTTTGTACAAAGTCAGACATATTACTATAACTACTATTTATGAAATGACTATAATACATTAATATGCACTGAATAGATGAAAAACAAACAGTGACTACAATTGATAAAGCCACTAAAAACAATAAAATATAAAAATAAATTCAGCTACGGAAAATTTTAAAAATTATAAGAACGAATAAACATTGAATTAATTTTGTGAATAAAGTTATCCTTACTTTTAAGTTATCTTGGTACGTTAGGTCGTTGGTTGTATGTTCTTCGAATTCGCTATAAACTTTCATCTAATAAACTAAATAATAAATATCAAACACTGTCATAATGAAACACATGTTTAAAGTCCTCTGCAATGAAGCTGTTTAAAAAAACATTATTTGCCATAGTAAGTACAAAGTAGTTCAGCGTTTTATAATTAGCTAAGAATTTGGAAGAACTTCACAAATATGGTGAGAATGGCTCCCCTAGACCATGTATCAGTATCTGCAGCAGACTTTGCAGTATTTATGCTGTTGTTGACCCACATGGACGTTACAATTCAGCTCTCAACACACCAAACCTCATTATGTCTTATAATTTGCCAGGTAGCTTCATCGTGAAACTTTTCTCTTAACTAAATCAAAATGAGTTAAGAAAAGCGATAATTTCATGAGTAAGTTTTGAAATCAAGTTTTGAATTCAGCCTTCTTTTGTAATTGGTTAAGCAAATGTATTGAGTAAACTTCTTTTTGTTCGTGTTTGTGTGGGTTTACTTGAGAAAATTGAACAGAATGGATTGAAACTATGCAAACTGCTGTTTGTTTGTAAGTTTGCGTACTTGCAACAATGCCTAACTAAGCTCAGAACATATCAATACTTTAATCGTGAATACTCTAACTTTCTGTTTGTTTACGGTTAAACAGTGCGTTTTATCAGTGCTCAGTGTAGAGCTTATCGACAGTTAATATTTATAAAATATTGAAGCTTATGATGTGTTATTTTATCTCTTTAAAATGCATTGAGTGTTCGAGAGCTAAACGTGTTTCGTTTTTTTACTGGATATCCAAACTGTACTTGTTTTAAATTATCATATTATTTGCCTTTTTGAAATTGTAAGCAAAATAATTATCTCATGTGATTTTATGACTGTTATGGAATAATACTTTTCTTTCGAGTAAAAGATTTAGGCAAACACACATTTCTGAAACTGGAATAAGGTTTTCCGTTCATTACATTTAACTAAAGGCTGACACAAATTTACATTTAATATACAGCTTAATAAATAATTATTTGTTCTTCAAATGTGTACCATTTAAGCCTCTTGTGCCAATTATTTAAGAAACCAATCCATACCTTTGAAATTCTTCAACTTTAAGCTTAACGAAGAAAAGTTTGATTCTAATATTTCTAGACTTTCAGTAAAAAAAAATACTTTTTATCGTTATTTGTTTACATTAAAACAAACATTTAGGTCTGGCATTTAAGCTGTGGTGTTTCAGCATTTACGTGGCTTAACGCTGTATGTAACAAGCAACGTAAATGCAGCGGTACAAAAGCAACAGTCCAGAACCCGGCCTGCGGCTCTGCAACAAAACATCACAACAAACTGCGACACAATTCCTGGCAAACTTTTAATTTTTCCCCGAAACCGTTTTAAAAGGTTTAATTCAAACCGTATATTGGTTAACGTTTAGTTTAATTTACGTTCCTTTGGTGTACAATTGAGGAGGAAAGTATGATTTTTAAATGTTTTCCTGCTGATAAAATTATACTTTATTACATCTTGTTGTTATGAATGTTTCGCTTATATTTCCATTACGATTTTGATCATTCGACAAACTGAAGAGGAAATCACTAAATTTACGTTCGAAATAAGCTATTAATTAGACGCTGTCAACTACACTTTTATTTCGTTTGCTTTTTAAATGTCATTTAAAAAAATTGGAACTTACGTTTTTTGGAAAAGTGTTAATTGAATTAAAAACCAATTACATCTATTGTCACTCTTATGAGGCACATTTTATAAAAGGTAATACAAAATTATACAGCAGACAATATTTTGTTTCAGAACTTAATACATATAAATAATAAACAAGAGCATATTCTTTGAAAGCGTTTAGTACATGGAACCGTTTTCTCAATTGTGTAACAAACTTTTAAAAACACCCAAAACGTCCAAAACATATGTCTGGCTAAATTGACAGTAATTCTCATGTGCCTGTCAATTATTCGTAAAATCTATGCTTAAAATAATCTTACATCTCGGGATATAATACTTTTTATGGACCAATGAGTTACAATAACTACTTATATTTTATCAGAATATAAAAGTAATTAGGTCATTCTACTTAAAAGCAAATCAACAACAATGAAGAGTACGACTTTCAGAATATCAAGTTAGCAGAATATCAAGCTAGTTATTTTACGAAGTAATAATATCTCATTAAGAAGAATTAACTTTTGTTTTGCCAAACAAAACCGTCTAGAAATAATAATTGGTTGCACAAGCGTTACGAAAAATAATAACAAAATAGTGTCGCCAAATTAGTAAGTATTTTTTTCTAGAAATTCCTTCGTTTGAAAAGCGCTTTAAAGTTAGCGAATTATTAACTCTCAATCGGTTTATTTATTTAGATTTCCGTCAGAAATTAATTAAATCAATTAATTAGTAATTCCGTGTTACTTAATGAGACCGAAGGTTTAAGTGGCCGGGTTATGATTTATCATCTAAGACTTCAGGTACAGAAATATTTACACACTGTTATACAATGCCAAACGTCTCGTTTAATTTGCAAACGATCATCCTCAGTAGACTTTCTGAGACTGGTTAAGGTGACTGTGGCTCCTCCTTATATGGGGGTGAGACGAAGAGGTCAATTTCTACCAGCATTAAGGAACAACTCAGACATACGAAAAATTAAGGTCCTAAGTAGCTGAACACAGTTTAGGATCAAGAAATGGATTCATGTTCGACAAAACTAAGTATTCGCCAAAATACCATCCTACTTATATCTAAAGACCATAAGATAAAAGAAATAAATTTAGACCGGGAGGATAGCTTCGAAATTTTCAAAGCCTATCAGCCAGTTATAAGCCAGATTACATTTGTGCATAATTCGAGAGAAGTTAAGCCAATGGGTGTTCAGAGACACTTTGGGGAGCGTCCAATGAAGTATGTTGGCGTCTATTGGTTGATAGCGGTAGCTTCGCCCAATCGTGTTCGCTGTAACCCATTACGTATGCCGATCTCGCAATTACGGTTGGTACACCTGACGCAAAAAGAAACCAGTTGGCAGCACTGTGACAGAAAGTATATAAAGAAGAGCTACAGTCACCTGAGCAAGTCTACTGAGGATGCTTGGTTGCAAAAAAATAAAAATCGCCCAAAGTCAACTTGTATAATCTCCTCGTTTCACTGAAGTCGGTTAAAAATGAGCGAAATGATTAGCACTGAAAACAGTGTAATTAGTTTATTGACGCAGTCTTTACTGGAGACCTAAAGGATAGTTGTAGGCCTACTACCTAAGTTTTAAGCCTCTTAAGCTCATTTCCAAGCAAACAGAATAAAGTTTTTTTTGACGTTAACAAAGAAGTTTCCTAGTTTCAAAGAGGATATTTATATCCGTTTAAAAACTACTTTGAAACACACTAGAGCTCATATTGCGCTGTGAAAGGAAGCGTTCATGTGAAAAACAAGCACTGAAGCTTGTTTGCATACCATCATAGACTTCTACAAAACTCTACCAATAAACCCCTAAAACCAATTTTTCCCTATCAATTTGTTTGTTTCCTTAAAGTAGTTTTATACCAGTTTTCCCATTAGTTATTGTATCAGAATGTGTTGAAGCTCTGAAAAATGTAACAACTGGAACTTTTTTATTATGGTTGTATGTTAGGGTTTGTAAACCTTCATAAGTACAATTAAGAATGTGTACTATTATTATTGTAAGTTGTATGCAAAAAGTGCGATGTCTTAAAATACTTTGTTGGGTTTTCTAATTGTCTGTATATAGAAGCTAACGTTAAATTCGAAAGATTTTATGGGACGATTGTTCAAGACAAATCACGCCCACCGCGTTCAAAGGTCAAGGTTACGGCTCATGGTGATAGACTAGAACAAACATACGAGTAAAAAGTCTTAGGTCAATTTTTGTAAACTCTTCCTTGCGTTCAAAGTCTGCTGGAAATATTTTTATCTATATTTCACCGCTCTAAAGTTTGAAGCCTGCCCGGGACCGTTTAGCCACTTTAAATATGATATTTTTAGTGTTTAAAACGTTGTTTATTTTGTAACATGTCAGGCTTGAAAAGGAAGGATTGGAAATGTGTCATTTTGAGATTTGAGTTAAGAACAAGCACTTCACTCCGATCTCAGATTGAAACATTAACCTGGAGACTGAAGTGTTTGGCGCAAGTCCAACTGAATTTGCTTTGAAATCTTCGTTAAGCATCACTCCGAGGATACTTCATAACAGGTTTGAGATCTCTTTCACAGAGTAAGAAATTCTGGAGAGTTCACAGTCATGTTGGATAGAGTAAAATATTACAAGATGTGCTAAACTTATATGTTAGGCCCTACAAACTATGAACGATTGTCTTGTTATCTTCAACAAATATAAAGAACTTCTTCAATATAGTTTTTTCTCAATTTCGTGCGTCAAACTCAACTCAATACCTACCATTATACAAAACCTAAATAACTAACACATATAAAATACATAGCATCCTTGAAGAGGAAAAGTGCAACTAAAGTTCGTCAAAACATGAGTCTAAAACAGTTGTTTTTAGAGAAAATTAAAAGAAGTGTTATATTTGTTTAACCTAATATAAAATATTAAAAACCTAATGCACTAAAAAAAGGTTAGGTTTAGGGCCTGTATCCCCTTGTTGTGTATACTACACCAAAAACTCTGGTAAAGCATAGTTTCTTGCTTTTGAACAGTTATTTACTTTGAAATGCTACACTTTAAAAATCCAGACAATGTTATAGCCATAAAGAAGAGACTTAGAACAGTTTCATGGTCGTAAACTAAGTTTGCG